>BLKR01004412.1:0-110000 GCA_011170035.1 Teleogryllus occipitalis | reverse complement strand
AGTTTCAACTGTTTAGGGCAAAACAGAGAGTGAAAAAAAAATGAAAACTATTTTGGTGATTTTCTATTCTCAAACAAAAGAAGTGTTAATTTTCAATCTGAAAGAAAATGAATAAGAACAGGGGGGAGTGGTTTGAAAAGGAGGGAGTCAAACAAGTTCGCAAGAAGATACTACGGAGACTAAGGCTCACTGAGCTAGAGCTATGAAGCTAAATCTCAAGAGACACGCTCATGGTAGAAGGGGGACGGAAAAGAATGTGAGTAAGAGTTTCAACTGTTTAGGGCAAAACAGAGAGTGAAAAAAAAATGAAAACTATTTTGGTGATTTTCTATTCTCAAACAAAAGAAGTGTTAATTTTCAATCGTTATGTCGGTTTAAATAATATTTACAAGGCTCTGAAGACACATAGTAAGATCTCGTACACTGGTGAAAGAGGAATATTTAGGAGTTTTAAATTATTTTTTTCATTTCTCGAGTTACATACTCGCAGCCAAAAATCAGGCTACGCCACGGAGAATTTTTGATAGAAAATCTTTTATGATAATGCTGATGAAAAAGTGGAAAAATCTTGTCCTTAAACGAAATTATTTCCTCTAACACGTTGTGCAGTCAAAATCCATGTTTTATGGGTCTTTGACACCTAAAATCGTTTGATAGCAATACGTTTGTCTGTTTGTCAACAATGCTAGCGCTAAACCTAATCTAAATAGATTTAAGAAAGATAACATATCTAACGTAGAACTAACAAATACATTTCTTTTTACTTCCCAAATTTTTGATCGCTGATGATGGTATTCAAAAACTCTCAGTTCTCTTCGATGTAATAAAGGAAAGCTTATATGAAATAGTATTCATTCTTTTCTGTATAATGTGCAGCAAAAACTGTACTAGTTAATTTTTTACGTATTTTTTTCATTTGTAAAAGTTACAAATGACTACTCTTTTTGGTTAATGAAATAATCGTAGATACGCACCACAAACGCTTCTTTTGAATTGGTTGAACCGTTTTTTTAAGTTATAACAGAGATTTAAGAATGAAATTATCATATTACAATATTACGTAACTGTACGAAAAACGGAAGTATGTGTATTGTAGCACCTATAGTTTTAAAGTAAATAAGCTTCTATTGTTTAGCTAACTTTTCAAGTTTTCAAAACGGATTTCAGTAAAGAAATTCACGTTAACATAAATTCTAAGGTGTAATAAAATAAAATATGCAATAAAGTGCTAATCTTTGATATAAATACAGTAACATTTTTTGTAGAATATGCAGATAAAATTTCTTCATTGGAACTTCTATTACATTAAATCACTATTTACAAAATTTAACTTCCATGTAAATTGATCTATTAGAATAATTTATCTCATTTCTAAGAGTCCTGCAAATTTTCCTAGTGGTTTCATCTGTGTGTTTTGTGTGAAATATGACATAGCTTCATGTAAGAAGGTGAAATATATTATTAAATGAAATAATTCTCTATCTAAAAAATTGGCCTCATTAGGGAAGCAAAATATTGGCATGATATTTTCTGGATGTTTCTTCCTGATGAATAACATGTAATGCAGAGTCAAAGGCTATTTAGAAGAAGAGTTTTAATAGATTAACATCTCATTTACATCATTAATTTTTATGGAAAAAATGTTTGCCGACCATTATCAGTCAGTATTATCCCAATTAGTTACATTGTATTGGATGCTGTTATTGCGTTCGGTTATATGAATAAATTTCATGTTCGAAGAACCAGTATATTAGCTATCAAGGGCACTTTTTTTCTCAAAATACTAAGACTGTCAGCTAGAGAGGAGAAGAATAGCGAGTTGGAGAGCAGCGGGTCGATTATCCTTAATTTCTTTCCCTCTCATCCCCTTTTTCTGGGATCATTTTCTATCTCTCTAGCGGATTTCATGGAATAATTAAGATGGAAATCACAGCAGAAGAATTGGTGTTATTCATGCTAATTCAAAAATAAAAGAAGCGAAATGAAAAGCAACCGTTCTTCTTCCTCAAAGTAGTAACAAAAATGACAAGTAAATATCCTTATCCTGTGAGGGTTTGGGATGGGAGAAGAGGAGAAGGGTACCATGTTACCGGGAAATCAACCGAGCTCTCTCTTTCATATCCTTTCATTGACTTCCATTCCCTTCACGTTCGTCTTCTCTGGAAGGGTCTACGGATTAATTAAGAAAGAAAACAGAACAAATGTGATACAGTGACAACCGACGTAAAAGTATGGAAGAAAATAACTAAACCATATTTGAATACTAACAGAATTAAAAATAGCGACGGAAATATTGAACTCGAAGTTGTGATGAAAATTACTATACACTAAGATTGGGGAACCTGCGACTTTCTCGAGGCTTTCTCATGTTGTTAGAAATTTTTAATTAGCTTTTAAGGTAACATTTTTTATAGAATTTAATATAAGACAGTGAATAAAATATAATTGGTTTGTTTGATATGATCGTATTTCATAAAACGTTTAGAAGTCGTGCCTGGCCTCAACTTCAGTCAAACTGTAAGGAATATAACAATATTAATTGAAAAGTACGCATTAATTCAATTTTTTCCAATGAAATTTCTAGATAACAATAAATCAGCACATGACACTAAAAAGGTACCATTGACTCTCTTTACTCTCCATTAATTTAGGTACAATTTTCGCCAAACACGTTAAGCGATGTGAAATATTATAAGTACACTGTAAGTTAAACATCAGATCTTTGTCATTTGTTCTTTCTTCTTTGTTTTTATTGCGTTATGTGAACCTCTTCTAAGGTTAGAGGTCTGAGGACGACTGTTCAGTTATCAGAATTCGAGGGGAGGGAGAGGTGAGAAGGAAGGTAACAAATGAGGAAGTGGAAGGTAAGAACAAGACGTAAAACTAAGTGTTTCTAGTTTGAATATGGAGTTATACTTGTTCAATACTAGTTATCAGATTATCATACGAGTTCTGCGTATGAAACGAAAATTTTCTCGGATAGTGTCAGAAATCCTTAATATTAAATTAAATGAAACCATAATAAGCGTAATTAAAAATAATTATTTTACGAATGCGTACGATAATGTGAGAGCCAAAATGAAACAAGTATAACTCCATATTCGAGCAAGTATTTTTTCTTCAAGAATAATAAAACGAGGTAGGTTCACAAATTGTGGAAAAATCAAATCGCTATTTAGTATGAATACAAAGTTAATCATGTTTAAGAGTTAGTAATTCAAATGTTTTATATTTTCCAAGATTTCTACATGTTCTACTAAACTATGACAATAAATTCTGCTGTCGACCTTTACTCAAAAACGTAATGCAATTAATACAATTGTAATAATGCACAATTACAATCCAATATAATTATAAAAACATTTTTAAAGGAACACATTCTGCACGCAGCTTTTATATACACTGATTAATCTTTCGATTAAAAACCACACAACCTTTAAACTTAAAAGTCTCACTACGTTCGGTTCGATAACTATAAGCTCACCTCGTACTCAACGCTTGTCAGTACCAGGCGACAAAACGAGGACTGCTTTCGACAGATCGATGTTCACTAGCGCTTCAAATCGGCGGAATAGACAAATAACATAAGAAAAGTGATCATTCTATTAATTTTAAATTATTATTAAATTTTGTGTTTATGCTTTAGAATCAGTTAATTAGAGCAAACTCAACTATAGCCACACCCTTTCATTTAGAGGTCGAATTCGTTCATCACGAAATTTGGTTGAGGAGAAAGCTCGTACTTCCATCTAAATGATTTTTTTCCTATGGCTTTTATCCAGCCGACAGCCGGTTGTACTTTACGTCTCGAAAGGACGCATATTCGACCATACACTAGACAAACACTTGCGGGCTCCTCTGATCTGGGGTCAGCAGAACGCGAGGCCCTCCGCGACAACACACACAAAGTCAAGGGACAACCATGCCCAAGGCGGGACTCGAACCCGCGATCCTTCGGACCGAAGCGCTGAGTCAGTACTCGCTCTTTGCCACCTCGGCCATCCAGGTCGGCATGAAAAAAATTTATGTTTTAATTATATAGCTTTTGTATATTTTTTAAAGTTTTTGTTTGTGCTTTGTTTGTGTTAAAGTTAGTGTTTCATTCTTCGAAGGATGTTAGCCCCTTCCAGTGTCAAAATGTACAATATGAATGACCTCACCAGCTCGGAGATCCTCCAGGCGGAAGAGTGACTGGTGTGGAGGGGCTAGTCGATCGCGTCGGCCTTCCCCTTTCATTCCCACCCCCTCCCCAGCTGCGTATTCTGCGCCTCCTGCGGGGTCCACGGAATAATTAAGATGGAAATCACCGCAAATTCACGAGGCCCTGGAGGCGTGCGGTCCAAGGCCGCCCCGCCCCGCCTCCGCCCCGCCCCGCCCCGCCCCCGCCCCCGCCACGCACCCTCCCCGCCCCCGCCCCGCCCCGCCCCCGCCCCCGCCCCGCCCCCCCGACCCGCCCCCGACCCGCCCCCGCCACTGACCCGCCCCCGACCCGCCCCCGACGCGCCCCCGCCCCGCCCCCGACGCGCCCCCGCCCCGCCCCCCACCCGTCCCCGCCCAGCCCTCACCCCTGTACGTCCATCCTGACCTCGGCCACCAGGCCGCCTCGCCACTCACCGGTTGGCTCGTCGCGTTATCAACACGAACAGCAATGCAGATGTGCGCGTGCCTTACTTGAGGGAAAACGCGATGAGAAAGGAACTAATGTAATAGATGATTTCAATTTTTTATGCAATTTGCAATTTTTATGCATTGCGCGTTAGTTATGTGATGACAATATGATCACATGATAATATGATGATAATATAATGTGATAATTTGATGTACATATTTTTCTTATTGTTTTAGTGATATTTTATTACTTAATGACTTGAGACATTGTCGCGTGGCCAAAGACAGCTGGCGCCCGCGTCAACACAGTGACGTAGATCCGCCTCGAAAAGAGCGTCTCAGCAGTAAAGGCCTATATAACAGCTTGACCTCCGCTTAGCGGGGAAATGAATGCTACTAGTGAGCTCGTCGCCCGTGTTCACGGACCTTCCGATCCTCCGTCGGTTCAGATCGGTCCAAACTGGCCCTGCCGACCTCTCTTCTCCCCTAGTCTGTTCAGATTGACCCAAACTGGCCCTGCCGACTTCTCTTCTCCCCTAGTCTGTTCAGATTGACCCAAACTGGCCCTGCCGACCTCACTTCACTCCTAGTCAGTTCAGATCGGCCCTAACTGTCCCTGCCGATGTCGTGCTGGCAGCTCCCCGCCCGTGTACTCGAGTATCGCCGACCCGTCCGATGGCCGTTGTAAAGACGCTCTTCCGGAGGACCGCCCTACCGTACTTCCCCTCTGCCCACACATGGTGGCAGACGTTTCCCCGACGACATCATACACTGATTCCATGGGCTACAAAATAATTAAGGTAGAAATATCCGCAGAACAAGTGGTGTTATTTTTTTGAATGCCAACAGATATACTTATATTGTTAATATTTGTGTTTATATGAGTGAAAGTTTCCGGACTAGTAGGCCGTGGTCCAGTTTGCATTGAAGAGCCAAACGTTTCGTCCACGTCTGCGGTGGACATCTTCAGTGGCGGCAGCGTCGTCGGGGTAGTCTCCAGGAGGACGTGGACGAAACGTTTGGCTCTTCAATGCCAACTGGATCACGGCCTACTAGCCCGCAAACTTTCACTCATATTGACTCTGGCCGTGAAAGCCTATGATGCTATGTAATATTTGTGTTGTTACAGATTGTAGCTATATGAGACGAACTTTGTTCTAACGAAGTTTTCAACTGGAAATTAGCAATGTTAATTGTTGGACAACAAATACATCTTGAGGAAATCGTATTTTTAAATGCAACGGTTTTTGGGATTGAGCAACGGATACTTCGTCAACTCCTTTCTTTCTTCCAAGAGTAAAGAATTTTAATGTCAGTTGAGAACTTTGCATTGTTTAATACGTTAAAAAATTCTCATTTATTTCTGGTCTACTCTTTTCATGTCTTACAATTAATCTGTGGATGACTTCTGTTGATTCATCTAATTCATTGACTTTCTTTGCAGAATCTCGCTGACCTGTGGTGAAGCGATGTACAAACGATTTCATGTTAAACAGTTTATTCATCCTTTTTGAGACCTACCTTCTTGCTATCTTAAAAATTTGCCGAACCCATACGTTGTGAAATAATCTAAAGTTGATGATAATCTGATAATCTGAAGTAAAAAATGTTCAAAAAATTTAAAAAAATGTAAATTATAATTTGAAAAGTATCCATATGTTTGTTCGATAAATGGTCGAGTTTGAAAATTGGTCGGAAAATTGTTTTTGATACTTTTTTAATTATACCTAGTAAACATTTTTAATGTTTAACCAAACGTGGTCAAACGATAGGAACATGTGAATATAAACATTTATTTTTATTTTTTGGGCTAATTTACGTTTATCGCTTACGCCGTAGCCAGTTTTTTGGTTTTATCTTACCGGGAGAGGTAGATCAGTGCATCAAATGATGTCACTGCAGTACCTCTGACCGAAAGATCCAAGGTTCGAGTCCCAGCAGTGGCAAGATTTTCAACACTACCTTGTCATCTAGATCGAATTCAATCGCTGTCTGGAGAAGAATTCTAACGGCCGGCTGCTCTGATCAATGATTTCTCCGTTCTCCACCTGGGGAATGCTGGAGCAGTACCCTAACAAAGGGGTCACGGACCGCGCGTGATCTTTCCTTCCTCCTCCTTGTCCTATCCTCACCCCTTTCACTCACACAACACACACACACACACTTCCACTTCCACTAACATGCACTACACTATCACATATTCCGGGAGACCGGTCGGGAGCATAGAGCTTGTCCTGGCTGGGGCGCTGCCCCGTTGGTGGGAGAGTCCTGGTTAGGGTGAAACCCCACTAGCCAACGGTAGGACGGCCCCGGATTTTGCTCTCGATCGGGGGAAGATCATCGCCATCTCCCAATGAAAAAATCATGCACTATACTTACGAGACTAATGACCTCATTAATTGACGCGCCCGGATTCACTAACAACCAACCAACCTTGGTTTTATGTGTTATTAGAAATCTAAAAATAATGTTATATTGTGTGATTAACAGGTCTGTCACGATGGACCAAAAATGCACTTTTCCCATATTGGTATTGGGAATTTTATGAGGAAACTTAATTTTCTAAGTGAAGATGACCTTGAAACATTAGTTTTGCTATTCATTTTTATCCGGAGCTGGTAAACATTTTCTAAAATGTAGTCAAACATGGCAAAATGATTGGAAAACAATTTCAGATTGGACATTTAAAAATTTTGATTTTTGAACCCCAACTGCCGGAGGTATTAGCAGCTCGACGGCTGCGTTCCGAAGGAAAGGAGCCAGTGTGCGAGAGCGGGCTAGAGGCTGTTTCCGTACGCTGCTCAGGTGCCGAGCTGCCCAAGGCGGGCCGCTGCGCCCTCACCAAGTTAGCAGCAGGGGCGGGGGTGGGGTAGGGTGCCGAGAGGGCAGAGGCGAGGCCCTTGCTCTCTAACGACGTGCGAGTGGAGGGCACCGCTGCCCTTCGGCCTCAGCCTTCTCCTCTCTGGAAAAACCGGCTGCAGCGGCGGACAGTGTACTCAAAACTTGGGGAGGCCCAGACAAATGTTGGTTGGTTGGTTAATGATTCCGGGCGCGTCAAGAGCTTAGGTCATTAGTCCCGTATGTGTAGTGAATTTTTTTTCTCTGGAGTTGGCAGTGATCTTCCCCTGCTGGATGGCGAGATCCGGCGCCGACCTACCGTCGGCTAGCGGGGTTTCCCCCTACCTAGGGCTCTCCCACCAGCGGGGCCCCGCCCCAGCCGGGAGAAACTCTAAGCTCCCGACCGGTCTCCCGGACTATGTGGTAGTGTAGTGCATGTTAGAGTAAGTGAGTGTGTCAGGGGAGAGGATAGAAGAAGGGAGAGGAAGGAAAGATCACGCGCGGTCCGTGGACCGTTTATTAGGGTACTGCTCCGGCATTCGACTGGTGTTGATTAGAGAAACCACAGAAAACTACCGATCAGAGCAGCCGGCCGCTAGAATCCTCCTCCAGACAGTGACTTAATTCGACGCAGCTGAAAAGCTAGTGTCGAAAATCCTGCCGCCGTCAGGACTCGTCACTATGGCCTCTCGGCCTGGGGCGCTGCAGTGACATCAGTTGATTCACTGAGCTACCGCTCCCGGTGCCCAGATAAGTTCCGGCACGGAATTGTATTGTGAAATTGAAAGTCAATGACCTTCGTTTTATTGATGAATTGTTAGTTCTGGTAAGCCTATTGACGATTGTATTCGGTGTGAGGTTTTCGTAGTTTAGAAAGGAGGAAATTACTAAATTTAGAATATCTACACTCTCCTGTACGAAGCTGTTCTTGAATATGGCAGGATAAGATGCGAAAGCAACATAGAAGTCACGTTCTTTAACCCGGAGAGCTAATTGAGATTTTTCAACTTGCACCCTTCCCCAACCCCGTTGCCCTGTCAATACGTAATTTTCACGTTCTAAGTGATGTGTTTTCGTACTTTGTATAGTTCATGACCACCGGAATTGGCAGCTTCCCTTCCTACATTCTTCCTCCTTCTCTTTCTATGGCTCTTCAAAATGATTTTAAATTATTTGATAATATTCTACTTTAACACGTGACGGTCAACCTCCATTTCCTTATACACTAGGCCCAAGCTCACCAGTAACGTTGAGTGGGTCTCTAATGTAAATAAATAATGTACGTGTGATAACTCACAGAAGCTTTTTTATAGAAAAACTCCGAATGAAGATTTCGTTTCATAAAGGGATAAAAACAAGACAGAAGGAAGTTAGTGTAAATTTATGTTAATAGAAAAAATTATAAATGGTCACAATTTGTCTAACGCATAACTATTGCCAGATTTTTCAATTGTATCCTGATCATTCAGTGTTAACTGCCAACACTAATAAGCCGTAAACGATGCTGTAATAATCATACTAGTGCCATTTTTACACGATGTACGTGTCCCATATAGAATACCTCAAAGCATTTCATTAAGTTTCTTCGCTAAGCCGAACCTTTTCTTAAATGTAAAATTGTTCTGAAACACTTCAATAATTCTCAGAAATTATTTGCAAATTATCCTGTATAGTACACTTCTTAAGCTAATACTGATGCCCCTGAGCTTTGGTTTAGATTGACCTACATATTGCCGACCTCTGTAATACCGCTCAGACATCACATTTTACTGCGGAGGAACTACCCACCTCACACCTTCATTCCGCATCCACACTTTGCCTTTTCCAAGCCCTTGCAACTCAACACAGTCTTCACGTCTAGAGAAAAAATAGGACGGATTTGCACATGCTCTGGGGCAGGATGATGCTAATAGAGGGAATAGGAGAGGAAGTCGGAAGATTGAATAATAATTCTTTGCGTTAAGTACCATGTTATTAGTCCCGCATGTGAAGTACATATTATATGGGCTAATGACCATGTCAAGTAGCATGTCATTGGCCCCGTATGTAAAGTTCATTTTACTTGGTTTCATGACTGTCAACTACCATGCCATTTGTCCCGTATGTGAAGTACATATTACATGGGCCAATGACCATGTTAACTACCATTTCATTAGCCTCGTATGTGAAGTTCATATTACATGGGTTAATAACCATGTCCACTACCATGTCATTAGCCCCTTATGTGAAGTACGTATATCGCGAGAAGAAGCGGTGTTCCTCCACCACTAGAACGTGAGATTCGGCGCCATTCTCACCTCACTTATCTCCACCGGGGGCATCGGCCTATATGGTACGAGCACTAAGCTCTCAGCAGGTGATTCGATGTGTGCGGTAGTGTAGCTATGGAGCTAGAAACGGGAACGCCGGAAGACCGTGGGAATGAATGGCGCGGCCGGGCAGTTCCCCCACCACCGGCGCTCACGAAGTTAGCGTCGCCCTGAGGAGGGAATGGCGGCGCCAGGGCGCCGAGTCCCTGTGGGGCGCCGGGCCTCACTCCGGGCCGTAACTCCGCCCCCACCCCCACGCCCGCCCTCACCCCCACGCCCGCCCCCACCCCCATGCCCGTACACTCACCCGGCTTCTACTCCTTCATGTCCTCGATCGTCTAGACTTGCTCTATGGGGATCTTGATTTTTTGCAGAGCATATTCTTTTGTTGTTGTTTTTTTTCGGATGGAAAGAAAAATTATCTTCTCGAAATTTCCAGTTCAAAACTTTCAAATTCTGTACGTTTATGAAATCATGGTCTCGAACTTTCAATAAATCTCGTAAAATTTATATTTTTGCAAGAAAGCTATTATTAATTAATTCTTCTTTTTGTCTCGGGTTACATTTCCCTACCGTTCTTCTGTTTTCTATCCTTAATTGCCGTATAAGAAATACTCGATCCTTCTCACTGGTGTATATTTCCTATCTTGTATCCTTTCGCCATTTTTGATCTCCATCAGTAACATTTTATATAGTAATCATCAATATTTTTTATCGCCCGTACTTCTTTCTTCTTATGATTCTCTTTATTATTTTCTGCGATGAGATAATTTCTTGCTAAAAAATCAATAAATTAAAAATATTTTTTCTTACTCTATTTTCAAAAATAGTAATGTTTCATTTATTTTCCTAACAATCAATTTGCAGTCAATGAATCGTGACATTTTTATATATTTTCTTCAAAATTTATATTTCTATTTATACCGAAGTTCTTCACAAACTATTATCAAAACTATCATGAAGTTCTACTGTTTCCAAATGTATCAGTTAATAGTGTTTACATATGTACTTAAAAATATATTTTTCCGTTAATGTTGCTGCCAAATTTCTATCCCACTCCAAATTACGAAATATTTTTATCTGTACAGAAAAGAATTTGGGAGAAATGGGATCTCCTTCTTCAACTCTTGTTCTTTTTTTAAATTTATCACCAAACTTTACCGTTTTAAAATTTCCCCAGTTGTTTTCGTACAATTTCTTCACGAAGTTGATAATTGTATATTTCTTTCGAATTTCTTGATGTTAAAGTCCTTGAAGCACGCAATGTTGTTCAACTGAAGCAACGGCCTTATTGTTATCTATAAATTTGAAGTATAACTTCAAATTAAATTATACTTTTTCAGAAACTAGTTTAAGAGTGAAGCGATGAAATACGAAAGTACATTAAGCATTTTGATAAAAGAATATAAGATTAAAATAAGAACTTCGAATTACGAATCTGTGAACTAGTGGATATGTCAGTTACGAAGATAAGGAAAAAGAAAAACGAATAACATAATAAGTGAAGTAGCTTGGAGACAAAAAAGTGAAGGAAAGTTGCAATAATGTACGAGATAAACGAAGAAAGAGTAAATTAAATAAAGTTATGATCGGACATCTCAAAATAGCCATTTCGGAATACTGGAATGTTTTCTTCAGTCTTGGAAGACACAGAAATTACAAATTTACGAAGATCAATCAGGAACGTCAAACCTCACATTGGGATAAATGCTGAAAAGAAAGAAAATAAACACGAAAATACATATAATATACTTATCAGAAAAGTAATAAATAAAGCCATTGTTATTTCTTCTTTTCTGACAAATGATAAAGAAGGTAATATACACACATATTTCGCAAGATCGGACGGGAGCTTTGAGCGTGTCCCGGCTGGGGCAGTGCCCCGCTGGTGGAAGAGTCCTGGTGAGAGGAAAACCCCGCTAGCCGACGGTAGTTTGGCGCTGGATCTCGCCATCCAGCGGGGAAAGATTATCACCATCTCACAAGGAAAAAAACATGCACTACACTTACAGGACTAATGACCTAAGCTGTTGATTGCCCACAATCACTAACCAACCAATCAACTAAAAAGCAATGTACACCCTTAATTTTCATTACAAATATGGAAATGAACCACAAACAACTATTCACTGCAGACCAGTCGAGGATGCGTTCAGTCAGATCCTTTGTCTTTCGAGTTCGGGGATGGCAGCGGCAGCACCGGCGCGGTCTCAGCGCCGCGTCATCGCCGCGCGTGTCTCCGCGCACTAAAAACGTCGTGGAGGTGCTCCGGCGGCGCGTGGGTGGAGCGAGAGAGCCGAGGACAAGGAGGGACAGCCACACGGGACGAGGGACGAGCCAGGGTGACTCCCGGCCGGGCCGGGCCGTCCCTCGGGGGACGACCCAACGCGGCGGCGACGGCGGCGGCGGCGGCGGCGGCGCAGGGCACCCCGCGAGGCGACTAATCGAAGTTACCGGCCGTCCGTGGTTCGACTCTCCCGGGGTGCCCCGCCCCCCGGGGGCCACGGCGGAGGATTTAGCGCGGTCAGGTTGGGCGCCGAATGCACTTCGTCCTGCGAATGGGGCGCCGAGAGCCTCCCGCCGATGGAAGACGAGAGGGGAAGAAAGAAACTACTTCAGAGAAGACTGTACAACCAGTTTCAGGATTTCATTCTGAAAGTGTTTCTTTGGTTGAAACAGTTGAAAGAATTCAAGGTGTTATCATTGCCTACAGTATTGGTTAATTCAACAAGAGCAGCTTTTGATGGTTTAGCCATCATTATCAGTTTTCGGATACAAGAAAATATAAACAAAACATCAGAATTCACAGAGTATGAAAGTACATAGATAAATATTACATATATTTAATTTTTAAAAATATCTTAAGAAATAAAACAAAGGAATAACTAAAGAAAGAAAGAAGGGGCGGAGAGTTAGATCGTTTAATAATACAGTAATTTTGTAATTATATGCAAGAAAGGGAATGAAATAAACAAGTTCAATTTTGTAACAGAAAATATGAAAAGTGAGTTGAGCCGTTTCTTACCTGCTGTATGGAAGCCACAAAAACGACTACGCGGGTGTGGGCGGGCCTAGCAGCTTAAGTACCGGCTGTGTGGTGGAGGAGGAGGGTTAATGGCCTGGGTGCGGTGCGCTGCGTTGTGCTCCCCCCCCCCCAAAGAGGGTGGTGTGAGGGTGGTGGCAAATAATAATTTTAGCAAAGGGAAGGGGTTGTAGTTTATGTTTACATTCAATAACTTATTATTTAGATGAATGTAAAGGTTTTCCAATTTTAATCTAGTTAACATTGGAAAACCTTCGCATTCAACTAATTAAAATGTTAATCTTGTTAGTTCCACTCTTGTTAAAGTGCTAAAGCTGCTCTCGTAAAATTAAACAATATTGTTGGCAATGAAAATGTCTTGAATTACATCAATTATTTCAATGCCCACGACAATTCACCGCTAAACCAATATTTTACAAACAACTGTATTTTTAGTTGAATTCATAGAATTATAGACGCTAAAAGTTGTTGCATTGATATTTTAGCTTTGTTAAGATTGCTACAAATATCTGTATTTGAAGTCGCTGTGCAAGAGAGAATATAAGAGGGTTTATTATATTGATCACGTCTGGGAAGAAGCTACTGAGAAGTGAAGTCTAGCTCTAGTTCTATTAGTAGTTACTTCGTTCTTTACAGTCGGGACAGACTCTCGGTTTTGTCCGACACCTTTCCTGACTGCCATCTATTGGAGGGACCTGTCATTGATCCATGGTAACTGCCGCTGCCCTGCAAACAATAGCGGCTTGAAGAGCCTCCGGTGCTCTCCACTCATCACCCTGACGAAGACTTTAGGGCGAGCTCTGTCACTTCCCATTTCAAGTCCTAAGGAACCGAAGAGCCTCTGTCCGTGCCTGACGGTAGTTTTCTGTGGGTTCTCCGACCAACACCAGGCGAATGCTGGAGCAGTACCCTGACAAACGGGCTCGCGCGATCTTTCTTTTTTCGTCCTCGTCCTATACGAACTCTTTCTTACTTGTACCACATACATCGGTAGACCAGTCGTAAGTTTAGAGCTTGACCCGGTTGGGGTGGAGCTCCGCTTGTGGGAGATGCCTGGGTCGGGAATAAGGGAGGGCTGTGCCGGATCTCGTCATACAGCGGGGGAAGATCACCCTACCCCCTGCGATAAAAAACATGCATTGTACGTACGGGGCTATTGACCTTAGGAGTTAACGTACCCGTAATCACTAATCAATCAATCAATCATTCAATCGGTTCTTGAATTCAGAGCGTATGCGGCTAGTTCCTCTCTCACACACGCAGATGTCACACTGGACAGGACAAGGGTTTAGGAAACGTTTATATTGTGTGATACATGATGTTTTCAGAATGCCACAGACACAATTGAAAACATTCATTTCACACACCGGTTGAGAAGCCACAGTGTCCGCTCTTTTCCCCCCACTTCACCTCCACTCGCCCAGACAGGGAAGTACTATAGTTTTATTTTCCCTTCAGGGAAGGTCAGATATCTGAGATATGTTAGAATTCCATGAGTTTTCTGGTTAGGATAAGTCCCTATTCAGCTACTTACTACATTTGGTGGGCATGTTGAAACATTTGTTTTTATTTAGCAATCCACGCGCATTTTCTTGAGTTGCAGAATCCTAATCTCATTATTCTCTGAACTTAGTTGCATTGTGAATATAGGTACTGAAACGATGAGTTGCAACTTTAAAAAACAATGAAATTTTACCCTAGTGTAGAGGAATCAAATTGGATCTGCAGCTCTAGTTCTGATTATTTGATAGTGGTGCTTATAAAGTTTCTTTTTTTTAAAGAATTATCCTGGTATGAAGAAATTTTGGTATTTAAAGCAAATTTCACTCACCAATTCGTAAATGAAACATGAACTCGTACTTACTAATGAGTGACTTGTAATTTGTTGCTTACGTGGGATTGCGTTGATTCATTTCAACGAGTGGTGTTACAACACTACATATTTTCACTCATTATTTCTAAATTTAGAGTTTTCGAACATTCGAAATGAGTTCAACGAAAGTTGTAACTGCGTCAGATTTAAGTGTCCTTTGCTCAATCCGTGGATAACATTTAAAGAAAGAATTGGTAGTTGTTTTTGACAATTTTTTTTACAAATTACTTCAACTTCAAGCAAACATTACGTGAAAACTACTCCTTTTGAAAGTATTGTGAACAATATTTTTTTAAATCAAAATTTTTAGAACAGATTTAATTTATCACAAAAGTCTTAATGTTGAATAGTGTGCTATAGCAATATTTATGTTTTGCAATTTTAGAAAATTCGGAGAATTTTCTGAAATTCAGAGTCCTGCCAGAAACATGGGACCTGCACCATGTTTAACCGTTCTTTGTTTCGTAGTTAGCTCGTGACGTGATTTGTACTTACATTTTGTTTGTTCTAAAAAATACCATTCCTCAATAATTTTATTTCTGTTTATAACTTCTTTTATGGCGAATATTTGGTACGTATATTTTGGGTTACGTAGTTTTTCCATGACTGTGTAATACGAGTACAAAAAGGTGACGCCGTGACAGTATTAATGACCGTCACTGTGGAATGACCATTCTAGAGACATCACTGATTTAACTGAATCTTTCACCTCAGTGAGAAAATTTAATTACTGATCAATTTAAAAATTGATTTACGATACTGTTCTCAAATCGTACCAAAGGTCTTGGGTAGAATCTAGGATTTCTATTTCAGACGTGGGTCTTCGTGCGCTTTGCGAACCAAAAGGAATATTGAAAGAAACAGTCGGAGGCAGTGGAATGCAGCGCGAACGCAGCTGGGGTGAAGGTGGGGGGAGGAGAAAGTGGGGATGGGAAACGAGGGGGCGACGACGGAACGCTAGGGATCCCGCAACTCGCGCTAATATCGTAATACAAATCATAGTTAAGTCGCGACCCGCTGTTCATCTGTCTTGCCGGCCGTCGTGTCCCCGCCCCTCGCCCCCCGCCGGCTGGCGCGCGCGGGTGTCAGGGGCGGGGGCGGGGGCGGGGGCGAGGCCATGGAGGGCAAAGGGCGTGGAGGCGGCTCGCAGGGACAATAAAGCGAGCGCGTTGTAGAGCCTTGCTCGCACAAGTTTGTATCTGCCCGGCCTAGCCGCCGCGCCGCCGCGCCGCCGTCCTTGCCACCCTCCGGCCGCCACAACGCTAGTGCCGTGTCCCACTGCAGCCCAACAAAGGCCAAGACTCCAAGATACAACCCGACAAAAGGGTTGTGTCAGGGTTCCGATTGATTGATTTCCGAGCACGTCAGCTGATATGGTTAATAGTAGGGAGAGGATTTTTATGCCCTAACATATCTTGAAATATTCTTTTAAAAATATGCATTTATGAACTAAAAATTTTGGAATATGCATTTTAATATGTAATAAAAATTAACAATATTTCCTTTCCTGTTTAAACTTTTCTTGATAAAATTCGGAAGAAGAATGCTTGGAATGATTGAGATATTTTTGGAATTGTAAAGAGATATTTTTGTGCAAACATAGTATAATCTATCTTATTTCGTGGGAGAAATAATTGAAGTAAATATTCACTTTTGTTATGTATATATGTCTTATTGCATTTCTTATGTCGGGTAGAAATAAAACGTTTTATCGAGAAATATCCAACCTTTGCACAAGTATTTTATCATTTACAGAAAAGAAAAGCAAGGCAATATATGATAAATTTCTAACCAATGAACGCTTATGAATAAATATATTGTATGAAAAAAATGAAACGTTTTAGAGAGGAGTTTTTATTTTAATGAAATACGCAAAATATGCGACTGCAATTACATGGGTGTGCCCTAACAGGAAAAATCGATCAAATATGCACAAATATGCTCTAACAAATTAATCTACAAAGCATCCAATTCTAACCAAATATCAAGAAATTTTATTTAGCTCTGCCCTGAAGCAGTTGACAAAATATGGAAAATTAGAGAAATCCGCTCCATAGTTATTAGTTCTGTGGGTGGAGTGAATGATTTATCGCTGGAAGAAGCGGTTTTTGCTTCCCCGCTAGATGGTTAGATCCCGTGCCGTCCTATACATCAGTTTGCAGTGAATGATTCATTTCAAGTACCCCCCCCCCCCGCGGCGGGGCATTACCTAGCCGGAACAAGCAGAACTAGACTGTCGCCTGGTTTCCCGGCCTGAGTGATAGTTCATGCAAGTCATAGGGTGTTCATGTAAGGGGAGAGGATAGGATCAGGAAAGGGAAGTATATTGCACGCGTTCCTTGAACCGTTGTAATCTTGTCACAAGCGATGTGGATTCTTCAGGAGAGTAGTCAGCCTCTCCCGCTGGAACGTGAGTAACTCGTAGGTTTGACCGAGAGCGGTGGCTCAGGGCATCAACTGATGTCATTGCAGTGCCTCTGGCCGGGAGATCCTAGGTTCGGCAGGATTTTCGACACTAGCTTTTCAGCTTGGTCGAATTCAGTCGCTGTCTGGAGGAGAATTCCAGATCGGTAGTTTTCCGTGTTTTCTCCGATCACCACCAGGCGAATGCCGGAGCAGTACCCTAACAAACGGGCCACGGACCGCGCGCGATCTTTCTTTCCTCTTCATTGCACTATCCTCTCCCCTTACACACACATACACACACACACACACACTTACACTAACATGCAGTACACTACCACAAATTCCGGGAGACCGGTCGGAAACTTTGAACTTGTCCCGTCTGGGGCGGTGCCCCGCTGATGGGAGATACCTGGTTAAGAAAAACCCTGCTAGTTGACGGTAGGTTGGTGCCGCATCTAGCTCTACACTTACCGATCTAATGAACTCGGTAGTTAACGCGCCCGGAATCACAACCAGTCAATCAATCGTATGTTTGAGCGTCGAGGCGAAGAGGCAAAATGAACGCTTAATGAACTAATCCTCGATAATCTCTGCCCACATGTTAACAATATATTGCATCCTACGCCCGCTAATTAAAGGTTTAGGAGGTTGAAACGTCCGAGTTTGAACAGTGGTCTCTATACAGAAGAGAAGGTAGTGAGAAATCTTTGGATCATTTAAAGTATTTTCGTTGGCAAAGATTGAACATCAAGTGTGCCTCAAATGTTACGTATTAAAGACTAAATATAAATAAGCCCAATTTCATGAACATTTTCTTAAATTCTGTCATACCTGGGAATTATTTTTTAAATATAATCACGTCTGTATTACATGCATTGGATTCTTTTTGTTGTTTTGTTATCAGTTGCCTCCCTCTCTTCTCTCTCTCCTTCTTCCTTTCTACCTCTCGAGATATCTCTCTCTCTCTCTCTCTCTCTCTCTCTCTCTCTCTCTCTCTCTCTCTGTGACCCTGTCTCTTTAGAGCTGTAAAAATATTCTGACCTTTTTGTTAATAAACAGACGCTACATTGATATTTTTTCTAATAACTTATCTCTCTTAATATTAATTAAAAATTAATTACTTTAGATAATTCTTTCCTTAAACGAAAAAAAATATTGCAATGAAAATAGTGTTGTTGTGTTTGTTTTTGAAGAAAAAAAGATTGAAATATTTTTACAACTATAGCGAGATAACAGACTTTACCTATTCCTTAAAAATCTCTTTCTCTCTTTCTATGTCTCCCTACGTGACTCTGTATCTTCCCGTTTCTCTCTGTGTCTCTATTCCTTTACTTTGCAGCCTCACTCTTACACAGACAAACATACAGTCAGAAATTGCTTTCTCTCTCTTTTATATTTCTCTCCATTTCTTTTCCCGATCTTTCGAGCGCATCATTAATTGTGTCGTAAAGGTACTTGACTTAGTAGATATTTCGTAACCGAAATTCCAAAAATAAGAATTAAAGATTTCACATTTGCTTCAAATTTCAAGAATATGGAATGCTCATATCTTCTAATGATGAGAACTACAACGAACGTAATTTATTTATATTCACATGATTTTCTTTAAAGTATAAGCTAGAAATATTTTATTTTTATAGGCATTAAATATTGTAATATGAACATGCACATTTTCTGAAACATTTTCAGGGATCAGATTACGTAGTCGCTGGTACTCAGTCAATAATGTGACCTTTATCAACATTTTGTAGTTTTTAAGTGATCCCTATTGGATAAAATTGAGTTTGGAAATAAATTAATAAAAATAGACGTATTAAAAAAATTTCATTTTAGACATTAGATCTTTACAAAAAGATTAGTAGGCTTTAAAGTTCAATAGTTTTACGAATGGAGTTAAGTAGTCCAAATAGTTTAGTAAAACTACAAACATTTTCCTAAGTACGACCTTTATTTGGGTGGTGGGGCTTTGACCCCTGTAGAGCCTTTGTAGGATACATGAGCGAACTAATGAAAGAAAATTAAACGTCTTTCAGTTTGTACTGCCTTAAACCTCTCTGCCATCTCTGCTGTTCCTCCGAGCAGCTTCTACGTCTATTGGGCCCTGCTTGGCTCCGCCCCCCCCCCTGTGCGTGGCTCTCCCATCCGGCTTCCGCCTCGACTCCGCCGGCTGCCGCCTGACCCCGGCCCGCCCGCCCGCCCGCCCGCCCGCCCGCCCGCCCCCGGCGGAGAGGCAAGGCGGAATACGACCCCGCTAAATCCCTCGCAATTGTCAGCAGGCACGCCCACACCCGGCCCAACAAGTCGGGTCCCGTCGCCCTAAGGGCCAGGACGCGCGACAAGGGCCTCGATGAGTCGTGGCTAACGGGAAGGACAACGTGGCAATACTTCCGATGACGTTATCTGTGATACAACATCAATCCTAGACTTTGCGCAAAGGGATAGGTGTATATTTGGGCATCACTATGGGAAGTAAAAAGTATTTCAGCTTATTATACTGTTAGTAGAGGTTCGCTAAAATTTCATTTTTTTTCTATCAATAATTTAGACGCAAGTGTTGTTCAGAGACGGACTGACAGACGGACTGACAGACGGACTGACAGACGGACTGACAGACGGACTGACAGACGGACTGACAGACGGACTGACAGACGGACTGACAGACGGACTGACAGCCGGACTGACAGACGGACTGACAGACGGACTGACAGACGGACTGACAGACGGACTGACAGACGGACTGACAGACGGACTGACAGACGGACTGACAGACGGACTGACAGACGGACTGACAGACGGACTGACAGACGGACTGACAGACGGACTGACAGACGGACTGAGAGACGGATTGACAGACGGACGGACGGACGTTTTGAAAGAAAGAAAAGAATCGGTATTAGCGGACCCCAAAGCATGCATTTCCGTTGAAATCGATTTTCCACAGCTTTACATAACTTTCTCTATACTACGTATAGAGCCTGACCATCGTATATACGAACGTACACGATCAAGTAAAAAGTCAATATTTATAAGCAGTCTACTACATTTTTCATGTTTGTTATATATAATGTAGTTTTAAAAAAACAATTTCCAATAATTTCACTCTAAATATTATTCTAGTCACTGGGATGAAATTTCTATATTTTATCTTCGTGCATATATCTGTGGTTCAGCTTCTGTGAAAGGCGTAAATCTGAAAGGTATTTCATTCAATAAAGAGTGATGGAATGGCACACAATACATCATACTAATGTGTACATTATAATGGTCTTTTATCTGAAGCAATTTATGGAAAACATATTGGAGTAGTTCATAATTAAGTGAATAGTCTGATTAGAGTAATTCAAAAATTGATTATCAGTTTGGGAATTATTACGAACGTAATGCAAGCGTATAGCACACCTGATTAAATGTATTAATGTGTATTTATTACCAAAGCGGATATTCCGAATCAAGTGCTTTCGGCTACCTGATTGGAACTTCGTTGTTTGTTCCGACATTCACTAATGGGGTTTGTTTCGTATCCTCTTTAGAAACACATTGCTCATTCACTTGTGTGTAATCAATTACTATAGCGAATGATTGCGAGGGTAATCTCGTATCTACGTTTATGGTTTTCGAAGAAATGTAATGAAGTTTAGGCATGTCCTCTATATAACATCAGAAATTTAAGCAATAAATTAAATTGGTATTGCTTCTACTGTGGATCTGGAATATTGGATAGTCATTCTTTTTAAGTAGATTTATGATGCTACAATTATCGTATACCACTATCAAAAATCAAAACATTTTTATAAGAGTTAAGTAAATATTATTTTGCAAGAGAAAGTGTGAAATAATAATACAATAATAATAATAATAATAATAATAATAATAATAATAATAATAATAATAATAATAATAATAATAATAATAAGTAAAGGATAATCATATACTAACATACAGAAGAAAATAATGTGCTCCTACATGAACAGGAAAGTGTTTCTTCAATGCAACAACCTTGCAAGGGTCAGCTTGTAATCGACAGTATTGACAAAAAACGTGATCCCTCTACCTGTTACATTGACTGCAATAAGTCATTAGCCATGGTTTAATATGACTGAATTCTTTGATTTAAAAAGGTAAAAAGGTATATAATAACCAAGTAGTAATAAGATGTCTGTTATGCACAATGAACAAGCTAACAACAATCCATCAAGACATTGAAAATTTGCTTTGATATCTATCTGGGTGATGATTTTAGTAATTATCTTTTATGTACTGCCTTGAGTCACCTCTCCTTTTGTTTGAAAATATTGTAGTGTAATGAATTTAACTGAATGATCTATAAAATATAATGGAAATCATCAATCATGCATCAGGGATAAGAATCTGCAACCAGGAATGTTACAAGATTGAAAGTGACAGTCGTAGTTCGACAGCGTTAGTGGCAACAACTACTGCTGCGCTCTATCAGCTTATCGATACACTATATCTCCGAACCAAAACACTTCAGTATTAATATTACCTAACAGTGTTATTTAAAGTGCTATCAGTGTTCCAAGCAGTGTACAGCGTTTCTCTGGCCGGCCTCTCGGCTGGTTCAACGTATCCACATGAATAAAGCAGTACCAGACAACGTCAAGATGAATCCGTCACCTAACCTCCAAGATCAACCCACGAAGTCGTACGCCGGAGCTGCAAATACCGTGAGTTTTCCATCAAAAGAACAATCTGTACTACTGGACGCATGCGAAAATCTAACTGTCAAAGACTATATAAGTAAACTAACCGAAATTGTTCCCCCCAGTGCCATTACATTTATATCAAGAATATCCAATAACAGAATATGTGTGTTTCTGAACTCGAAGATCAATGCTGACCTTATAACTAACAAATACCCTACTCTGATCATTAAAAATACTACTGTTAATGTGAGACCCCTAATTAACAAACGCAAGAGAATCATAATATCCAATGTATACCCTTTTATTCCAAACGAGGAAATCACAAATATTTTCAAGAATCATGACATTAAAACTACATCCAGTATATCCTTCATCAGAGCTGGTCTGTCTGACCCTAACCTCAGTCACATTATGAGCTTCAGAAGGCAAACATTTATCCAACCTGAGGAACTTCACAAACTCCCTCAGTCATCAGTGATTGTATATGAAGGTACACCATATAGAATCTTTTTCTCGGCTGAAAACATTACTTGTTTCAACTGCAAAATGGAAGGCCATACTGCTAGTAACTGCCCCCAAAATCTCCCCAAAGAGAATTGCCTTCTGGACACTCCCAGCACAGACAAACCAACTATCCCTTCTAATAATATGGAAGTGCAGCCTACCATAACTGAAACACCCACTGCCCCCTCCACCAGTGACCCTATGAACTTTCCTCCCCTTCTTAAAAGAAGCCTCCCCAATGAATCCTCTTCCCTATCTGAAGCAACTAATGATGTTAAAGATAATAATGAAGATAATAATGTTAAAAAAACTAAAAAAAAGAAACAGAAAAAGATTTCTTCAAAACATGAAGAACTGGACCAAGATAGCAATCCTGATAAAACACTTGAAGACATGCTCAGCCCAACCAAAGATCTGCTTGAAATGAATCAAAACTCTTTTCCTCTGTCAGCAAATCAATTACACTTACTACTAGAAAATACTCTGGGCTCTGCTGACCCTCTAACCATAGTAAAGGACTATTCCAATGATATTCCAGCCGTTATAAAAATGCTCAATGACATTTACCCTGTATTAAAGGATAGAATTATCAAAGGCAGAGTCACCAGATTAATAAAAAAACTGCAGAAACACCTACCGGAATCAGACACATCTGAGTCTGAATCCAGTATGGAAACTACATGACACTAAATTTTTTAACTCAGGTCTCTTAAAAACACCATTCCCCCTTGCTAAATAAATTTCAAGCAAACAAATGAAGATACTACAATGGAATATTAATGGATACTATTGTCGTCTTGAGTATCTGCAACTATTATGCAACAATTTTGACCCAGATATCATTTGTTTGCAAGAAACCAATTTCAAGGCTAATCACTCAGCTAATATTAAGAATTATCAATGTTTCTTTAAAAATAGAACCACTGATCATGCTTCTGGTGGAGTAGCCATATATTTAAAAGCTTCAATTTTGGCTGACAACCTTATGATAAAATCTGACTTGGAGGCAGTTGCGGTGAAGGTTGTAGCACCTATTTGTATTAATATATGTAACTTATATATCCCTAACAACCATAAACTTGACTACTTGGAGCTCAGTGACATCCTAAAACAATTACCAAAACCCATATTGATTCTGGGGGACTTAAACAGTCATCATCCAGTATGGGGCTCATTTAAGACTGACAGAAGAGGTATATTAATAGAAGCATTTGCAGAAGACTCTGACTTGATAATTATAAACACAGGAGGACCCACCCACATCAATCCCAGTAACGGCAAAGTTAGTGCCATTGATATAACAATGGTATCGGCCCCTCTTGCTCCAAAATGCTCATGGAACGTCCTTGAATATCCATACGACAGTGACCATTATCCAATCATTATTGATATTGACTTACCCGGCTCTGGTGACACACCTTTCCCTCCTACCAGCAAGCTGAACTATAACAAAGCTGACTGGACCATGTATCAAGAAATCGTTAGCTCTGCCTCATCTAGTTTTCATCTGGATGAGAATGAATCTGACATCAATCACATAGTCCAAGATTTTACCAACATTATCATAGGAGCTGCATACCAAGCTATTGATTCTTATCAGGTTAAACCTAATAAGAAGAGAGTCCCCTGGTGGAACAACGAATGCCGGGAAGCTATCAAAGCAGCTAAACGTGCCTTCAATAAATTCAAAAGAAGAAGAACTTTAGAGAACAAGACTGCTTACAAGAAAACTAGGTCCCACGCCAGAAGCATTATCAAAGAGTCGAAAAAGAAATCATGGACTAATTATGTATCATCAATCAATATAAACAACAACATGTCTGAATCATGGAAGAAAATAAAGTCCATTCAGGGCAATAAAGTAACTAACAACATCCCTTTTTTACAATCTCAGAACAAGATTATTAGTGATTCTGCGACAATTGCCAACATGCTCGCTAAAACTTTCCAATCCAATTCTAGTTCAGCGAATTATGATAAAGAATTCTTGAAGGTTAAAAATGTAATTGAAGACTCCTATAACAACTACCTCCAGAAACCATCGGCACGTTCTGATCTACTTAATGTTCCAATAACAATGCAGGAAGTAAACGAAGTTATTAATGTGACAAATAACTCGACACCTGGGCCGGATGGTATCTCCAACATCCTCATACGGAATCTTCCTGTTGAAGGCAAGGAAATGCTCCTAAATATTTTTAATTTTATGTTTAAAAATAAAACCTTCCCCAATAAATGGAAAACAGCAACTGTTGTCCCCATTCCTAAACCTGGCAAAGCAAGATCCAACCCGATTAACTATCGCCCGATTTCCCTAATTTGTAACCTGTGTAAGATAATTGAAAAGATTATTGATAGACGTTTAAGATGGTTTTTAAATCACTATAACATCATTGAAGATAATCAATTTGGCTTTAGACCTGGGCATTCTACTTACTCACATCTTATTAGCGTGGACACCTACATAACTGAAGCCATCCACAACAGACAACATGTCATTGCCGTCAACCTAGATGTCCAAAAGGCGTACGATATGGTATGGATACCTCGAGTTATATGGATACTTAAAGATATCGGCATTAATGGTAACATTCTTAGTTTTATCATGAATTTTACTAGTGATCGATGTATTCAAGTGAGTGCTAACAACCAGTTATCCGAAATAATCAAGTTGGAAAATGGACTTCCACAAGGATCCACCCTAAGCGTAACATTATTTTTGATCGCAATTAAGGATGCTGGACAGTATATCATATCACCTACGATCATTCGCAAGTATGCGGATGATATGATAATCCTCAGCAAAGGAAAGAACCTCGCATCTACACAGAGAATTACACAAGATGCATTGAACTCAATACATAAATGGTCGCTAAGCTCAGGATTCATAATATCTCCAACCAAGTCCGAATGCATCCTGATATCTAGGCAAAATATAGCTGGAGATCTTAATTTAAAAATGGGAGAGGTAGCAATAAGAAGAGTCTATTCAACTAGAATCCTTGGTCTTATTTTTGACTGTAAGCATACTTGGAAAGAGCACATTAAAGATCTCATCACTGATGTCAAAAGAAGAACAAATCTATTAAAATGCATGAACTATAACAACTGGGGCGCAGACAAACATACCTTGCTCCTCACTTACAAAGCTATTGTTCGTAGTAAAATCGACTATGGGTGCATAATATATAACAAAGCCAAAAAGAACCTACTCAAAAAATTGGATCCTGTACATAATAGAGCGCTTAGGATATGTACTGGATGTTTCCAGACAACGCCAACAGGTAGCATCCTTATCGAAGCCTCAGAACCAACCCTGCAATTTCGACGGGATTATCTGACTATCAAATATATAAGCAAAGCCTCCTCATCCAATAACAATATTATACTCAATGATATTAACCCACCAATCAGATCTGCTCCCATCCACCTACAATCATACCCAAAAACCTTTTACGAAAGCACCAAAGATATAATCAGGGCCTACAACCTCCCAAACATATCGGTGGGAAGGTATAGAACACCTAAATATCCTCCCTGGGTCACACCAAAATTTACTGTCGATTCCTTTCCCAAGAATCTCTCCAACTCTAACTTGAACGACTCCGACGCTGATCTTATCCTCAACGAGATTCTCAATAAATATCAAGATCACGATGTCATCCACATCCAAGATACGCTGGAAACAGACAGAATGGGCTTATACATCCAATCTCCATGGAAGACCTTTCATATCAAGTTTAGGAACTTTGCAAGTAAAAATAGCGCTTACAATTATGCCTTCCTAATGTCAATGAACCTTGCCAAATCCAACCCAACTAAAAAGTGTATTATTTTATCAACATATATACCGAATGGCATTAAAGTTTCACCCAGTAATTACCTACAATTAATCTTCACCAATCTGCTTGAAATCTGCAAAGAGACAGCTGACATGTGTATTCAACCTGTGGTGATCCACATTACAAAGAATGTAGAAGCAAGAACTCCGATTAGCAGATCACCCACACCTATGTTGCTTATTGACTTTGAAGAGAAAGTAAACAACAAAATGTCTTACACAGTTGAGGATTACGTGAAGTTTACTAGCAAAGTCATGAAAAAGATATGGTCAAACCAATGGAACAATCTCAAAGCAAGCACAACGCATAAGAAAATTGGTGAATTTTTTGCCCTCAAAACTAATGAAAATCTCTCACGTCGTGAACAAATAACTCTTTCACGCATCAGATCCGGCCACACCAAATTTTCCCATAGACATATACTAGAGAAAAATTCCATCCCAGTATGTACCTCCTGCAATTGCCCGCTAAACATTAATCACATCCTCCAGGAATGTCCCCAATTCAATTCTGTTAGACCTCAATTCTTTGATAAAGAAAGATTTAGTGCCATTCTAAGGGATAATACTTACCAAAGTAATGTTTTAAAATTTTGTAATGAAATAGGTATTTCAGGAAATATTTAACTGTATTAGAATAATGTAATTTTCTATTCCTTTTTTGTAGTAATTAACAGTTATGTAATTTTTACGTTTAAGTTTTATGTTTTTATATCCATATCATCTCTGTACTGTAACCTCAATTGTAACCTCAATATTGTAAAAACTAAAAATTGACAATGTAAAATATAATGTATTGTATTTATTTAGTCGCTAATGACCTTGCCGTTGATGCGACTTAAAATAAATAAATTAAAAAAAATAAAAAAAAAGATTGAAAGTAGCTTATTCATGCCTCCGAAAGGTTTTCTACTGACGTATAAGTGTAGTTTGGTGTTGCAAAATAGAAAATGCAAGGAATCAATACAGGAAAACTTATTAGTAAAATAGAACCATGTCAAGGTAATATACATCAGTTCTGGGAGAAGATGAATATTATTGGTTTCTAAGGAATCTAGCAAATAAAGCTGGTAATGCATCATCAAATTAAAGAGAAAATACAATTGCAATTTTTTCAGAGAATGAAAAACATATTCGAAACCTTTCTAAACTTACAAAATATGTATAATTAATTTGTTTCTAATATCTGAATCGTTTTCATTCAACAGTATCTAATGCTATATCCAAAGAGTCACTCTCTCAAGTAATACGGTTTATTCAAAATCGGTATTAAAAAAATTAAGAGCAGGATGAAGGAGCAGATCTGGAAGAAAGTTTTTTCATGTCATTGACAAAGTGTAGTAAGAAAACATATTATAAATATACACCTCTCTGCCTCACCCAAAATGCCGCTACAAATACAGAATAACTATCATCCTTCGACAGAGAGATGGATCTATGAAATCAAAATGCTTTTTAAATCAGAGCTGAATAAAAAATGCAATAAATATATTAAAATACTGAATTGTAAATACAATTAAAATGAACATTCAGTCAGGTTTTTGCGAGTTAAATACCAAGAAATTTGGAATATGTGTTCTACCAACTACATACGGTTTGTGGCAATGATTTCACTTCTGCTTTGCGATTACCAAGAATGAATGTCAAAGTGAAATCCTCTCCCGTAAAGAAGTGTGAAGCGTCCACCTGCAGACCGCTGCAAGGCGACCGTCACCCTTTCGTAGCGTTCATTTCAAAACGGATTCCGGCGTGTGAATGAGCTCTCCTTACAGCGTTAAACCGAGCTGAGCTGACCCACTTCCCCGCGTCATCCAGGGGAAACCGTAAGTACCCCTGTACAGAACGAATGGGGCTGAATAAATCGCCCATAATTCGTCCCACGCCGAGACGATGCCCATTTAATGGCTGGACACCACGTGAGTAATCCCAGCCGCCTCTCCACCAATCACGTCGCTGGGAAATCTGGGCGTTCTCATTGCTGTCATCATTCGTCTGTGCTATTTTTGGCTGTTTCCGTTCGCCACTTGTGATTAAGTGGGTCTAGTCCGCAGCCTTTGTTTTAACGGAGGGTATAAATAAAAGGCTTCAGTATTTAAGCGCGATGATTATGCGTTATTAAACATTTCAGTGGTCTCAAAATGGGTATTTATAATGAAAAAAACATTTGTAGAGGTTTTCAACTATTTGAAATTGCATAAGTAAAATTATAATGCTCAAAATACAGGAATACGTCCATCAAATCTACACTTAACCGCCTATTCTATTTCATATTACTTATTCAAGAATATATTGCCTTTAGTGGTACTAATTAGAATATGTAAGTACAATACATGATATCGTTATGTTATAGAAATGATAAATATTAACAGTAGTAATAATAATAGCTAAAATGAATGTAAAATATGGTTCTAATCTGACTAGAAGCAATAATCATGGAGTATCTGTAATTCGGTGGAATATTGATTATACACAAGTCTAAAACATTCAGAGCAAATGAAAAAGAAATTGCCAACTGTTAATACTAGCATCGTATTGGAAACAAAGATAAGAGGTCATATATATTTCTGCCCCGATAAAAGCGCTACAAGATAAATAGCCAAAGAATAAATAATGAAAAGGGAGACAAAACTGGGATATTAATTATTTTATTTCTGTACCGCATACAAACCTGTGAAAACGCTTATTATCTTGTGATATTCTCGCGTTGCACATTACTGTAATTTACAAAAGCCTTCGACACGTTGCAGAAACAAAAGCATTCTCTTTTTTCTGCATGATCTGGCATTTACAATAGCCTATTGAACATATATATGAAATGGCGTTAACATTGATAACTATTTACGCAAATACATTGAAAAAAGGAGTCCAAAAATGGGCAATGCAGAAATGAAGGTATTTTTGCATCCCATTGTTCGGTATCAATGAATGTTTCCCATATAGAGAGAATATACATCTGTGAATTCCATGCAAAGCACTGCAACCTATTGACCTCCAATGCGTATTGTGAGTTGCGCATTAGTGAATATTGATAATAAAATGTTACACTTGCCTAATATTTTATACTTGCCATTTATATTATTTTTTGTAGTTATTTATAGTTTCTTGCATCTCATCACATTACTCACGCTTTTTGTTACAAAACTATATATTATTTTATTATTGCATAATCATTTTACATTTTTATTGGATTTTCATATATTCTCTTGATTTTGAAATCATTACCGTGACCACTATTGCCTAAATTTATTTGTTGATTTGTCGAAGAACAGCAAAGAAGGACAACGATGCTTCTATAATCTGAAACAAAATAAATTTAAAAAATTAATTTTCAATATAATTATTGCAATATTTGTTTTAAATAGTGTTTATGGAGTACTGTGGTACTTATTATTTATCCTCCATTAAATCCAGTTGTTTTTATGGACAGATGGTGATATTCCCAAACTTTACACGCATACTTTTTAGTAACCAAAGAACAAGATAAGGAGGCTCGCGATACATATTTGTAATTTTAAATGTGATTACACTCTGCAATTTGTTTGACTGAAACACGCAACGATCGACCATAATCACGGGCGTCTATTTTGTTGTTACCCATTTCAGAGCGAGGCATGTTATGCATGGACAGTAGCGGAGCTGGCAAAGCCGGGTTATTTCAACTAGAATGTAATACACACAGAGAATAAAAATCAATTAAATTAAAGGTTTAAAACAAAGATTCTATTCTTTAACTTCGGGAAGTCTATCCGATTTTATTTAATTGCTATGTCTCCGTAGAATATTTGGGAATCGCTGTATCATTATATCGAGAATTGAAAGACTACCAGCGATATTATTCATTCCATTCGTGCACTAAGAGAAATGTATTGACGTCTTTCATGTGGAAATTGAAGCACTATTACTACGACTATTCGTACGCTACCTAAAGCAGGACAATTTTGTTGGAGCAGACGTGCGCGAGTGGCAGCCCTCGCTTAGACGCAGAGTTTTGCGAGTTCCACTCTTCGCCGCGACGCTGCGCGCACTCGCTTGAGAAGGTGCTCTTTAATCGGAGGCCGCTGCTGCCGCCCAACATCGCATTGAATACAATCGGGAATGAAACGATTGAACTTCAAGGATTCGTTGTATTTTCTCTATAAATGCTAATGATGTGATGGATGGAAATTAATAATAGGCAAATCAATGTTATTTTTAACGTTTAAATCAACATACATTGCAGTAATACATGAATAGATAACTTGTGCCGCAGAGGGCAAGATTCTTTACTCCATTTTTATATTACTATGCGAGTATTTAGTACGTTGAAGACTAGTACAATGGAGTGCTAAACTGCGTTGTACTAGTCTGTATAATATAGTGTAAATGACACTTATTGAAAAACTGCAGTTTAAACCGTTTTCATTGATGATGAGAAATGGTCCAAATTTAAGGTGGAGCTGTACGAAAATGGGGGACTTCAAAATCACTTTTGGTTTCACTACACGCAGAATTTATTCCTCTATATATTTTATATGGGTCACTTTGTTGATAGGTGAGTTAGTTTAGATGATATTACCAAACGGCACGGGATAAACGAGCATTTTTCCTAAAATGTAAAATTTGACCAGCTTTTATGAGTACTAGAATGGGAACGGATGGTCAAAAAATTGAGTCTCATTTAATGCAGAATGTAATGCCCTGAAACTTTTAATGAGATCATGTTTTCAATATTGTGCGTCCTTTACGAAATATAACTGCAAACTCGCACCAACGCCCCTTTTTGGGTACATTCCCCACCCACCACCACCATCCCACCACCACCACCACCACCACCACTCACTTAAGTACATCTCCGTCGAGGGGGAAACCTAAGATAGTCATTGGGCCAAAAATGAAGCCATTAAAATAATAAAACCTTTTGTATCAATTATTTGCGATTCATCTCTTTTTTTTGTTTTACCCTAAAGGATTAACAACTCAATCCAAATTGTTTCGCATTCGAAACTTGCCGTAACTCAATGTTTTTCTCTTACTTTGGGAATGTTCAATTTTCACAACTGGCATCAGCGGATAAGATACGCTATAAGAAGAAATGTATCTACCTGTTAGTATTTTGGGGTCAGTATTGCGTTTGTATCGTCAGTATTGCGGATTATCTATCGTTGAAGTAAATATTTTCTCTTAAATAAATACAGAAGAGGTAGAGCACGGGAGATGTTCTAAAGGGGTTCGAACGATCTCCATTAAAATTTTTTCCTCGCGCCGAGGTATCGCTCGGGACCTCTCAGTCTCGTCTCTCCTACAAATATTTTTGACTGAGATTTCCCGTTGATCTACACTGAAATGGGCGTTGTGCTTGTGTTATTTTAGGGACAAAATTCTCAGTGCGCAGATCATTCTAAACACTTTTTACGGTTATTCCCAAGGAATTATGAAGAATTCAGATTTTGAAGTGATCGATGAGGAGTGGAAATGTCCTAGGTTTGTAATAACTGAGAACAATCATCCCTTTCCCGGGGTTCAAACTCACGTGGTCAAGCTCCAGTAAATTAATGTCGCCATAGGTAGCAATTACACAAAAGTGAAATGATATTTATAAGTGAGTATATATCACAAATCCTTTTGAATCAGTAAATATTTTGCTTCTCAGACTTTACAAGGATACGTACTTTTGAGCAATGGAAATACCAGGGACAGAGATAAAACACGTTAAAATAAGTTTAATGCAACCCGCAACGCACTGATGTATTAAGGGTTTCCGTTGCAGGAGTGTTCAGGGGTGGGATACGTGATAGTACGAGACAGTCACGGGAAAGGCAAGGCACGACAGAAAATAGAGAGGAGGGAAGGAGCTGCAGTTGAAAAGTAGAAGAAGAAGAACAACAATAACAATAAGAAGAAGGAGAAGGAGCCGGGAGCGGTAACTCAGTGCCATCAACTGATGTCACTGTAGCGCCTCTGAACGGGAGGTCCTAGGTTCGTGTCCTGACAGTGGAAGGATTTTCGACACTAGCTTTTCAGCTATGTCGAATTCAGTCGGTATCTGGAGGATAAGTCAAGCGGCCGGGTACTCAGATCGGTAGTTTTCAGTGGCTTCTTCAGTCAACATCAGTAGAATGCCGGAGCAGTACCCTATCAAACGGGCCACGGAAGCGCGCAATTTGTCCTTCCTCTTCCTTGTCCTATCCTCTCCTCTTACACACAAACTTACACTAACATGCACTACACTACCACATATTCCGGGAGACCGGTCAGGAGCTTAGAGCTTGTCCCGATTGGGGCGGTGCCCCGCTGGTGGGAGAGTCCTTGTTAGGGGGAAACCACTAACGACAGTTGGTCGGTACCGTATCTTGCCATCCAGCGGGGGAAGATCACAGCCATCTTTCGAGAAAAACATGCACTACACTAACGGGACTAATGACCAAAGCAGTTGACGTGCCCGGAACCACGAAAAATTCAATCAAAGGAGAAGGAGAGAGGGCAAGAAAGTGAGAGAGCTAGAAAGAGAGACTGGGCAGAGAGAGGAGAACCAAAGACGTAGCGTGGCCAGAGAGGTGGAGCGGAGTGCGATGGTTTTGAGGGGAGAGGGAGGGCGGGGCGGGTCAATTTAGGGACCGGGCGGAACGACTCTGTTCGGAGCGGTGAGTGACGGTGCCGGGTTTGTTTGTTGCGGGGGGGAGGCGGAGCGAGACGGGGTGAGATGAGAGAGAACTGAACGGAGTGGAACGGAGCAAACTGGAACGGTGCGGAGTAATGTAGTATAAGACCGAAGGTGACGGTGTGCCGCGCATTGGTGCGTGACAGAAGAATAAATAAAATTTATTCCATTTTGCACCGTACTTAGATGAATGATTGTTAGTGATTTCGGTCACGTCAACTACTGAGGTGATTAGTCCCGCAAGTGTAATACATGTTTTTCGTCCGTAGGTGATGGCGATCTTCCCCCAGTACATTGCGAGATCCGGCGCCGACCTATCGTCGCCTAGCCGGTTTTCCCCAAACAAGTATCTCCCATCAGCGGAAACCACCCCAGCAGGGAAAAGTTCTAAGTACCCGTCCGGTCTCCCGGCATGCGTGGTAGTGTACTGCACGTTAGTGTAAGTGTGTGTGTAAGGGGTGAGGATAGGACAAGAAAGAGGAAGGAAATATCCCGTACGGTCCGTGGCCCGTTTGTTAGGGTACTGCTCTGGCATTCGCCTGATGTAGATCGGACAAACCACGGAAAACTACCGATCGGAGCAGCCGGCCGCTAGAATTCTCCTCCAGACAGCAACTGAATTCGACCGAGCTGAAAAGCTAGTGCCGAAAATCCTGCCGCCATCGGGACTCGAACCTAGGACCTCCCGGTCAAAGGCACTGCAGTGACATCAGTTGATGCCCTGGGTCTGTATTTAGAACGCATTTTTTTCCTGTCTAATGCTTGATAACGAAAGATCTGGATAACCGGAAAAGTAAAAAAATCCTTCCGCTAGTCTGGGCGCTGCTCACCACGAGGAAGCTGTGCAGGGAGATGACGTAGAACTTTCCGGCGGTGAGCTCGAGCGGGCGCTGGGCGCGCAGGATGATGAAGGCGAGCGAGTGCTTGAAGACGTTGCTGGAGTCCAGCCAGTCGCAGTCGTACGCCGCCGTTGCCACCGCCTCGCTCTGCAACCAACCAGCGCGCGCGATGCCATGGAATTGAATTGGTGCGTTATTTTACGTGGCGAGACTCAGGCCATGAAGCCTTCTCTTCCGTCTGGCCACGCAAATTTCGCTACGCTCCTTTCATCATCTAGGGGAGAAAGAAGGCGACGAAACAGGCAATTTGAATTTATCTCAGGGGCTTCATTTAGGCTTGAGGATCTTTTACATGCAACAATCTACTGCATGGGACAGCCGGCTTTACTTCCCCCGAAAGACGGTGTACGAAGGAATTTTTCGCCTATAAAAATCCACGGCTTCCATCGGGTTTGAAACCGCGAATAACAGTCTGATACGCTAACAGTTAAACCATCGCCGACGGAAATACCACTTGAAGGCGATTGGTTGACTTTGTCGTGTTTCCGAGAGCGTCAGCTGCTACGATTATTAGTCTTGTAAACGTTAATACATGTCTTTTTAATCACGGTAGTTGGCTGTTATCTTCCACATTGGATGGTGTGCTCTAGTGCAATCTGCATGTACCTTTGGAGATTTTTTGCTAACAAGCTATCTCCCAGATACGGAGCGCCCCCCCTTCCCAGCCTGTACACGCTCAGAACTTCTGACATATGTAGTAGTGTAGTAAATGTAATTGTATGTATGAAGTGAAAATTAGACCAGGGAGAAGAAATAAAAATGGCGCCCGGTCCGTGCCCCGTTTGTTAAGGTACTGGTTTACCTCTGGCTTGGTGTAGATCGCAGAAACCACGGAAAACTACCGATTAGTGCAGCTGGCCGCTAAATTTCCCTCTCCAGGCAGTGACTGATTTAGACCCAACTGTAAAGCTAGTGTTAATAATCCTGCCAACGTTGGGAATCGAATCCTACTACCTCCCCGTTCGAAGCCCTGCAGAAACATCACTTAATGGCTGAAGCTAGTGACTTGTGTGTGTGTGTGTGGGGGGGGTAGAGGAGGATCGGTGACGAGATTCCCGTCCCATAATTTGAATAATTGCATAGACATGGAAGAGACACCAGGAATCGCCTCTATCTCACAAGTGACCACTTCAAATATAAAATTTGAGAACTAAGAATTGGAGAATTCCAACTTGCCTGAAACTCGCGGAACGTGAAAGGTTTCGTCCTCTAATATTATGAATAAGAAGGATGATATATTTTGTTGTAAAATTATATAAACAAATTCTGAAAATATATTAGTATTAGCAATGCAATAATGAACAAACATATTTATGCTTAAATTTTTTCAAACACATTAATAGACCGTTTAGGTTCCATTAATTAGTCAAGTATCTAAAGGTTGCCGAAATATTGGTCCTCTAGTGTCCACAGTACTGGATTAAATTCAAGAGTTTTCTAATAAATTATAAAAAGGAGAACAATAGAAGTTGCAGTTTTGTAGTTTGCAGTTTTTTGCAGTTTTCAATCAAGAGATATGTTCAGAAAATGATATGCTATAGTTTCACCTAACGATTTAGTACTGTGGCTCAATAATTTTCAGAAATCCTCAAAAATGTCCTTAGCTATGAGCATTACTGGTACTTTTACCCTAACAAGAGATAATAATTTTATGTAGGAGAAAAAAATGATTTAACTCAAACGTGAAGAACATATCTCCAGGGGATACGTTTCTGCGCATCTAATGTTGTACTGAAAGTTTCGTTTTATCGAATTTTTCTATTTCATTTTATCAAAAGTGTTGAAATGTTAGGAATATAAATTAAGAAAATTCATGATAAATTTTATTATTATTATTTATAGATCTATTGCAAACATATCTTCCCTTCAAAGGCCTAATATCTCTTTAGCCATCATTATCCTCTCAGCATAGTAACCTTTGCGACCTCAATGTTTATCAGAAGTGACGTCAGAAATCTGCTTCATTAGAGAGCATTGAAGCTCCGAGAGTTCCCCACGCACAGCTTTCAGGCGCCAGGCCTTCGTCTGTCCCGCATCTGCTCGTCTAATCTCTCCTACCTCCTGCGGTCATTGATCACTTGAATTCTCCCACTTTCCGCTGGCAATCCTTCACCATCTACTTGCCTCGCCTTTTGCCCTACATTTTCGTTCCTCTCTGTGTTTGCCGCTTTCTTACTATTCCTTTCCGCGATTGTTCCGCTCCCTCCTCGCTCTCCCCCCACTCTAGCCCCACATCTGCTCCGCTTCCGGCCTTCCCCGCCCCCTCTCCTTCTGCTCGCTGGAACGCTCCTATTCTTCTCTAGTTCCCACTCTCTCCCCGCTCTTGCCCGTCCTTGTCCAGCTTCTGCCTCTGGTCATCTTCCCCCGCTTATCACATGTCTTCCTAATGCGATTCACCCCGCCCATCCGCCACTATCTCCACCTTCCCCGCTCCAGTCTTCCCCGCTCCCTCTTCGTCTCCTCGCTGAAACGCTCCTATTCTTCTCTAGTTCCCACTCCCTCCCCGCTCTTCCCCGTCCTTGTCCAGCTTCTGCCTCTGGTCATCTCCACCCGCTTATCACATGTCTTCCTAATGCGATTCACCCCGCCCATCCGCCTCTATCTCCACACCATGAAGGCATCTGCCGTTACGAACTCGCGCCGTCCAGTCGCGAACTTCCTCCCGCAGCCCGAGGACGGCGTTACAACCGTTCTTCTCTCACAAGCCCCTGTCACCTGAACGGGCGGCGGCGCCGCCGACGCGCATAATGGGCTCGGAGGGGCTGTTGGGCGCGCTCTCCCCGAGGGCGCCCCGACTGCCTCGGTGCGTGCAAATGGACACGGAAGGGGCCGACCGCAGCCCCGCCCCTCCCCTCCCACGCCGAGAGCCACCTGCTTTGTCGCCAGAGGACTTGATTGCAGCCGCTTGTGCCGGCGGTGAATGCGCGAGGGTCACGACCGTCCTTTCTCCCGGAGGATCACCTCGCTTCGTCACAAGGAGTGCACCTGGCGCGGTGCTACCATGCAGATGGCTTTCATTATGCTACTGCCAGTGTAGGTGTTAATAAAAAAAGTACGACATAAATTCAGTGGGAAATACAATTATTCAAGTTATCGTTTCCATGTTGTCGCGGCAGGAAGTATTATTCTGAAGGACAACATGGATAAGAGCCAAAATTTATTGCTTATTTATCCTTGAAAATATATTTTATTACATGGGAGCTTTTTTTTCAATATTCAAGTAGTACATGACTTAGTGTAGGGATCACAGAATTTTGAAAATGTGCACACAATTCACTTTTTCCCATAGCACGTCCTACGCAGTTTTTACTGTTTTTGACGTAAAATAAATGAATAAATAAATGAAAGTATGAAAGTACAGGTGGCGCAGAAAGAACTCATGGATGGGATTGATTGATTGTTAGTGATTCCGGGCGCGTCATCTACTAGAGTCGTTAGTCGCACTAGAGCAGTGCATGTTTTATCGCGGGAGTTGGCGGTTTTCTTCTCTGCTGGATGGCAAAATCCGGCGTCGACCTACCGCCGTCCAGTGAGGTTTTCCCCAACCGGGTATCTTCCACCGCCCCATCAGGGACAAGCTCTAAGCTCCCGACCGGTCTCTCGGCAAGTGTGGTAGTGTAGTGCTGTAAGGGCGAGGACAGAACAAGGACGAGGAAGGAAAGGTCGCGCTGTCTGTGGCCGGTTTTGTTAGGGTACTGCTCTGGCATGCGCCTGGTGTAGATCGGAGAAACCACGGAAAACTATGGATCAGAGCAGCCAGCCGGTAGAATTCTCCTCCAGACAGATGTTGCTAGTGCAAATGAGTAGGTGTAAATGAAAATACGTACGAAACGAATCAATTAAAGTATGAAGGTGCAGGGTAGCGCAATAAATAACGCATGGATTTAAAACTACAGTTAACCCTATTAACATGAACTCGCTGAACACGAATGTCGCCATAACACGAACAAAACTTTGGTCCCGGCAAGGAATTACGATAATACTGACTTTTATATGGATTCGATGGTATAACGGTCAGCGTACCGGACTGTTGTACCCGAGTTTGCGGGTTCAAACCCGATCGAAGCCGTGGATTTTAAGGGCGAAAAAATCCTTCGTACGCCTTCCTTCGGAGGGGAAGTAAAGCCGGCTGTCCCATGTTAGTATATTTACTGCATGTAAAAGATCCTCAAGCCTAAAAGAAGCCTCTGAGCAAAATTGAGATCCGCCTGTTTCGTCGCCCAAGATAATACCTCTTTTCTCCGCTAGGTGGTGAAAGGAGCGTAACGAAATTTGCGTGGTTAGACGGAAGAGCGGGCCTGATGGCCCGAGTCTCGCCACGTAAAATAAGGCATTAACTAAAAACTAACTAACTTTATAATACTCGGAAAGCATGGATTTTTATTTCATGAACTCCGATTATTTCGGTCCCTTGGAATTCTGTTGAGAGTTTACTGTAATATAATTAACGTTATTTTGATCATATATGAAATGTATTCACATCACTAAAGTTGAGAATGTATCCAATGCATAAATTGTCACGTTTTAAATATAACGTCAGAAAGATGTCAGCTTTCGACGTGAATACACATTAAAAATCTTTCTTAAAATTTCACCATCACTTTCGTCAAAGTGTCATGTGAAACATCAACAATTTCTTCACGTATTACAACTTTCAGATCAAGTGTACGATGTTTGTTGCAGTAGACTTTACTTTTTAAGGAACCCGACATTTTACGGAGTTAGCACCGTACGAGGACAACCAGGCGATTTCTGCTTTATCACTGATCCAGTTGTGCGAAAAGAGGCAACATAACGCAATATTGTGTTGCGATCAGGTAACGAATCATTTCGCTAAAAGTGTGTACGGAAAATCCGTTGAACTATGATCACGAAGTCATTACTTTTGAAGAAGTGTTCGACAGCGAAAATGTGAAGATGCACGGACCACTGCACCATTGCTACTGAAACTGGACGCTCTAACCAACAAAACAACTGCCCCCCCCACCATTCCACTCTCACCACTGATACTACGCAAGTCAAATCCATGCGTTCTTTTTGCACCACCTTGTATTTTAAAGTTACCACGGTGAATGAGAGTTACTTTACGACAACCTTCCGAGTCCAGACATATTCAACAGTATTAATCGTTGCTAGTGAATTCACTTAAAAATCAAGTTAATATATTCTGCTATATCGATAAATGAAAATTAGAACAACTGTTGTAGAAAAGAATCCAAATCAGAAAAGAGTTTTTGAAGCAAAAATAACAATTTAACAAGCATGGCTGCTTTAAGAAACATATCCTTCATATAATGAGATAAAAGTATGATTGCTGTACAATACAATAATTACCTGATTGATTAGATCTTGTCCATACCAACAATATAAAAGTATCTGCACCAGCATCGATGCCAGATTTACCATATACTTAATGAAATTGCCTGCTTCTTTGGTCGACTGCAATAACCGAAAGCATTTCGATATTAGTATTTACAACGTTGGCAGCTGTGTATAATTACGAAATAATGTACGTTTGTTTCACTCACCACTGTAACTTGGTAAACAGCCATACAGATAATAATCATACTTCCCATAAATTGTACGATCATAATGTAATTCATTTTCTCTTCTAAGTCGTATGTAAAGCTGAAAATTAAGAGTTAACACGATTAATTTCAGCGACCAAATTTTAAATGAAGTTAGCGTAGTTGAAAACAAATATAAATTAACCTAATTTTTAAAATCTACACTTTTATCATTAGTTTCAATATGTCAATAGAAACATTGAGCTTTAGAAGCAGATTCAATTGCTATTTGTATATTCAATAGTTTTGGATATATGAACAGTATCGTTGCCATAGTTCCTGTAGTTAAAGACATTACGAATCGTAAAGACATGGCGACATTTAATACATGCATAATACATACATATATTTTAAATGTAATTTATAAATTAAAAAGGGGTAGTTCCATTGTAATATAATTATCCTGCACTAAATGAAAGAGGAGAAAACAAAAGGCACATAAAATTCACAGTTTTAGATATAGAACCTTTGGTTTGGAACGTTTATTAGCCTGAACAAATGTTAGCCCATTCGAATGATGCCTTAGTGTACATCGTTCATGTGAGTTTTCTTGCATTTGCTTTATTGTAGGCAACACGTTTCAAAGAATATGTATTTCAGCAAGAAACAAATTGTTATAAGGTAATATAATAACTAATTGGAAGAAAAGGGAGCAAATGTATGAATGAGACGTCATGAATGTGTCGTGAATATACGTCATGATCGAATAGAAAATATAAAAGAAGAGCCAATAATGTGCAAACCGAAATTGATTGCGGCACAAATGGGATATATAAGTCGTCATCTACGCGTAATGATGCCACATCACGTGGAACTAATGTTTCTTTGCTTCTGCACGAGTTATAAGGATCTCATTAGAGTGAGAACATATCGGTCAAGGGATCTATTATATTCGCTACTGGAAATAGTACATCGCCAAAATAGTAGGATGCTGGGTGAAAATTCTGTTGGCTGGCTAGTTGGTTTGTTAGGTTGCATTGTTTCGCCCGATCTATCGTAGACATATGTCCGAGCAGTATCTTAAACAACGGGCTTAAAACCGTGTGATACTTTTCCTAATACTCGTTCTTAGGTAGGAAATTGTCGTATCTTGTTCTATTCTTGCAAGGATACAGGTGGATGCTCGAATTGGCACACAACGCCATAGGAATAATTGCCGTACCGCTAGAGGAAAATAAACGATGTATATAAATTTAAGAGAAAAAGAAAAAAGAACGTCTCAATTATGAACAGAAAAAAAGCATAATATGGTCTATAAAAGCGTAGTTAAATTTTTAGAGCATAGTTTCACAACCTTGGCTTTTCATTAATAATTCATGTTCTTGGATGGCAGGTATATTGCATTCGAAATGTGCATTTTTGAATGTAATATTCTCTTTTGACGTTGGGCACACGATCTATTTTAACCATTCAATTATTTCTATTTTGCTCGTATTGTGAAATACATATTTTCATGCCCCACCTTGGACTAGCCATTGGTGATATTCTTCTTCTCATGCTCCACGACAGACTATTTGTGAAATATTTTTCGACTCTTCGAGTATAGTTCGTAAGCTTAGTACAGTATATCAATTCTCGGACGACGAGCAAAATGTTGTCCATGGAATCCTTGGCATCCATATTCTCTCGTTTTAGCCTGTCATTAAACATTTAAAAATGTTCCAGAATGTCCTCAACGATTTGGTATTAATACGATTTAATATTTCCCATAAAATTAATACGCGGTCGCGACTTTCCCTATCTGCGTTTGGTATGAAACACCTATGCGTGACTGTCTATCTTCAGTTACTTATCGAAAAATCCTTCCATCTGCGGAGCTATCCTAATATGCATATTCTCGAAACACGGAGTCTGTTTTAATTCAAGATTCCAACTGCTACATTAATAAAATCTATGATTACAATTCAAGACTGCAATTTAAACAATGTCAAGCTCTCAAACTAATAATAAATTCACGCCGCACTATCATTTAAGTAATACCCAGTCTATATTGAAAATCCGTTCGCTCCTCACCAATCGCTTACGTGTGCTCGCTTCAATATATTTTTAGAGAGTGATTCTTTGTGTCATTCCACAAGATCACGGCTTTCAATGCCCTCTCCAAACCTTTTGCATATAATGCGTTCGGGACCGTGTCCATCTGCACAGCGCTATGACACCAAGCATGGAATATTACACTTTGTTGATCGGTTGTCCTTACAAGGCGTATTCTTTTAATTTCAAGTTTTCAAACAATGCCATTAGTACTAATGCTGGATGCCGATTTTATCATTAAAACTAAACCCGTGGTTGTTGCCTTCTTACAGTATGCACTTTTATAATTTTATCAGAGTGTATAGCTGAGAGTATCAAGTCAGACTTACTAATGGAAGGCCAAATAAAGGATTCTGATCTTTTTTGGGAAGATGAGGGAGATGTACATGTATACGACGTACCTACATACGTACACGCATAAAGGGCCATTTCGTTACCCCAACATTGCTTCAATTTCTTATAAGAAAATGTAATAAGATTTCCGATTTATCCTATAAACCCTAACCTAAAAGATACAGATACAATTTCACGTTTGTCAGTTTCCATTTGAAGTAACTGCAAACCAAAAGACATGTGGTAATGTAAACCAAAAGGCATGTGGAAAAGTACTCCCCCTTATCCTTTCCAGGATTCAAGAAAAAAATTTAATTGAATTTTTTTGAGAAGCTTGCTTCTAAAAGGTACCAAACCCAAGTTAACAAATTTTACAATAGCGTAAATATTTATTGCAGCTAAAATATTTATTGTATTAAATCAATATTTCATTTTGAATTTTCATTGTAGTGACTAGTATTTCTGACAAATTTTCTCTTATTCCATATTTTTTTCTAATTCTATAAGGATTTTACTTTTAAATTTTTACGTTTGGGCATAAAAGTAGTTATAGTTGGATATTGGTATAATGACCATATATCTAAGATATTTAATGCTTTTAGTTATATTTATAATTAACCTCTATATTGAAGTATCTGTTTATCCTCAAATTATTAAAATTTCTAAAAATAACGAATTTTAACATTTTTTTAGTATTACGTATTTCATTGTAATATATCAATTTTATCAGAATGTTCATCTTTATTAACTATATCTCTTATTTTTTTAAAAGTATCGTTTCGGTACATTTTGGAAACAAATACTTCATTTACAATAACTCTGCTGTAAGAGGCTCACTTGCCGATCTGGATGGCCCGCGGTGGCTAAGAGCGAGTACCGACTCAGCGCTTCGGTCCGAAGGGTCGTGGGTTCGAGTCCCGTCTTGAGCATGGCTGTTTGTCCCTTGACTTTGTGTGTGTTGTCGCGGAGGGCCTCGCGACCCCAGATCAGAGGAGCCCGCAAGTGCTTGTCTAGTGTATGGTCGAATATGCGTCCCATCGGGACGTAAAGGGCGACCGGCTGTCGGCTGGATAAAAGCCCTAGGAAAAAAAAAGAGGCTCACTTGAGCAGCTCCTGGTGGTGCTCGATGCAGCGGATGAGCGCGCGGTACATCTCGATGTTGAGCAGCGCCTCCTCGCGGCGCTCCATGTCCTTGCACACCTCGAACTCCCAGATGACGCCGCGCCGGTGCAGCGTCTCCTCGCCGTTGATCACCTTGATCGTCTTCCAGGCGTCGCCGCCCGAGCGCGGCGGCGTGGGCGGCAGCGTCGACACCGCCGACAGGTACTCCAGCGCCCCCTGCGCACAGCCGACGCCGGTTATAGCGAACTCGTATATAGAGAACGCTCGCTTATAGCGAACGCTCGCTTATAGCAAACGCTCGCGTATAGCGAACTTACGATACTCGTTCGTTTCACTCGCATTACAAGTAAGCTTAAGAAGATTCGCCACCTGCGCACAAGGGTATATTTACAGTCGATTCCTGTTATAGCGAACTCGGATATAGCGAACGCTCGCTTATAGCGAACTTATGACACTGGTCCGTTTCACTCACATTACAAGTAAGCTTAAGAAGATTCGCCACCTGCACACAGGGCATATTTATAGTCGATTCCTGTTATAGTGAACTCGGATATAGCGAACGCTCGCTTATACTGAACTTAAGTCACCGGACCGTTTCACTCGCATTACAAGCAAGCATAATAAGATTCGCTCCCTACGCACAGGGTATATATACAGTTGACTCCGGTTATAGTGAACTCGGGTGTAGTGAACCCTCGCTTATAGTGAACTTATGTCACTGCACCGTTTCACGTACTTTACAAGTAAGCTTAAAAAGACTCGTCCCCCTGCGTACTGGACAAATTTTACAGTCGACTCCGGTTATAGTGAACTTGGATATAGTGTACCTTCGCTTATAGAGAACTTAAGTCACTGGACCCTTTCACTTACAATACAAATAAGCCTAAGAAGGTTCGGTTATAGTGAACCAGAACGTCGGTTAAAGTAAACAGGAAATACGTCCTGGAAATTAATTCCTTCGTGGAAAAGAATGTATCAGAGTACCGTCACGTCATATCCATCGCGTAAGAAATGGTTGCGTAGGCTTCCGCGGCTGGATTTCTTTATGATCTAGGCTGTCCAGCACGAGCCGCGACTCTGTAGTGGTGGCTAACATTTCGGCCAACATGTTGGGGCCTTCCTGAGAGCGTAATGCTGGGCAGTATTCTCTGAGCAGTACGCTCTGAGGAAAACCACAGAATGTTGCCCTATACGTCAGCCACCACTACAGAGATGCAAGTCATTCCGGATAGCGTACATAATGAACGTAAGAAATGGATTCAGCTACTTACAGAAGTTCACGGTTCACGGTTACATGGTTTTCGAAATAATTCCACCCCCAATACCCTCGATGTTTAAAGCTCAGGCCTAGGGCAGGTCACGTGAATACCATTCACAACCTCAAGCTTCATTTTAACTTCTAAATTTTTGGTGTCTAATTTTCTTACAATTTTCTTTAAAGTGATTTCGCAAAAGGGGTAAATTAAGAAAATTGCTCTTATAGGGCTAGTCGGAGGTCGGGGAGGGGAAAGGTTAATTAACAGCGTTTACCTACAATATATTGGATTCTTGCTCGTTACAAGACAAATCGGTTGTGGACAGGCGTACTTTTTTAATACGGGCTGATTTAAGTTTTGATATGAGGTTTTGACAGTTTATTTCAAAAATTGCCAACTTGAAAATTCCAAACGTCAATGTTACAGTGGGATGTGTGTGGTCGCGAAAAATGGTCAAGAGCAGGGTCGGGGTCAGTCTCGTAATGGACAGCAGCCTGGCGTGGTGTGGGTGCGCCCGGGGGAAAAAGTATTTACAGTTGAACATAGTTACCACTGCTCGCGAATTAACGGAGTATTACTGTAGGGAATATTCCTGTTCTCCTCCACGTTTAACCAGGAGGAGAGGGGGTAAACGACAAACCACAGCGTCAATGTTTTCCAATACTAATGTTTAAATAAGGAGTTACTGCTTCATCTTTTAGGACTTTTAATATTATTACCTCTCTGAATCCATAGTGAGAGCTCCATTTTTCAACTCTTATCTGAAGTTTACAAAAAATCTAAACCGTCTGCATGCATGATCGCTTCGTGAAAACTCTGTTCTTTTACAGTTAGGCTGCCCATAATCATGAAAAAAATTTATTTTAGTATTCGTTGATGTGCGGAATAGCTGTGCAAGCTAGTCAATATTAACGTGGATAATTTGAGATTGAAGACACGTTATACACATATGGCGCGTAATGTCTGAATTTGAGCCGCGTGAAAGTTTGTGAATGTGAAAATTTATGCCGCGTGAGATGGACTACCTCAGGACCACATGCAAAAACCCTCTACGTGTCCATGCGAGAAGCCTGATTTTCTGTTTGTGTAAAAGAGTTGGCAACACTTCATATTAAGAGGCAGTACGTAGTACCCATTCAAGTACAGCTCCGATCTTAATATTCATCGTTGAATGTGGCTTTAAAGATTTAGCATGTCTGACGTCGTATACCTACATTTCAAATTAGAATAGTTTATTTTTAAAAAGTTTTATCTCCTTAAAATATTGTTTTTTTTTCGCGGAACAAAAGTATTTTGACTCATCCTTGTAGTTCAAGAAAAGTTTCAACGGTTTTCAGATACGTTCAACATTGGTGAAACGTTATTTTGATGCGATATTTTTCTGCATTATGGAGAAACGTACTAAAATTAAATTGGTGCGCAGAACTAAAAAACAAGCGGAAATGGAAGTAAGTCTTCTTCTTCTCCTTCAGGTATATAGGCACTGCCTGTTACGCCTCCGTTCCAGCCTGGTCACCCCATCTAGGAAATAAGTGATTTTGAAAATAAGATCAATTCACTTCATTTTGACCACGAGTTCTGGATGGAAGAGTATTTTTTGTGTGGACTTAAAATCGCGCCAAGAAACAAAGAAATAAACAGTTTAATGATTCCTTTTCTATTAATGTATTAGACTATGTTACCTGGAAATTAATTTGCGAATTCGGTGGTATGACGGTCAGCGTACCACCGAACTGTTACACCGAACACCGGACTGTTGTACCCGAGTTTGCGGGTTCAAACCCGATCGAAGCCGTGGATTTTTAAGGGCGAAAAAATCTGTCCTGCTGTCCCATGTTAGTAGATTTACTGCATGTAAAAGATCCTCAAGCCTAAATGAAGCCTCTGAGCAAAATTGATCCGCCTGTTTCGTCGCCCAAGATAATATCTCCTTTCTCCGCTAGGTGGTGAAAGGAGCGTAACGAAATGTGCGTGGTTAGACGGAAGGGCGAAAAAATCCTTCGTACGCCTTCCTTCGGAGGGGAAGTAAAGCCCGCTGTCCCATGTTAGTAGATTTACTTCATGTAAAAGATCCTCAAGCCTAAAAGAGGCCTCTGAGCAAAATTGAGATCAACCTATTTCGTCGCCCAAGATAATACCTCCTTTCTCCGCTAGGTGGTGAAAGGAGCGTAACGAAATGTGCGTGGTTAGACGGAAGAGCGGGCCTGATGGCCCGAGTCTCGCCACGTAAAATAAGGCATTAACTAACTAACTAATTGGAATCCCAAGGAGATGACTCACCTCCTCCGTGAGCACAATGGGCAGCGTGATCCCTTGCTTCTCTTTCTCCTCCGCAATCCGGCGCGCTCTCTTGGCGATGTTCAAGATGGAGAACTGCAGCAGCTTCAGCTCCCCGCACACGTGGATGATGACGCTCACGTAGAACACGTCCAGCGACGCGCTCACCAGGTACGAGTACAGGCTGGCCATGGTGTGGTAGGCGTACGTCAGCTGGTAGTACGGGCTGACGGTGGTGTTGAACGGGAGCCACGCGATGAGCGGGAGGTTCTTGTTGTGGCAGCCCTGCGAATGGTCGAGGACGCCTATGGTGTGGATGAGAACGCTGGACACGTATTGCAGCGGGCGAAGGAAACACCAGAACACCACGGCCAGTCCGCCGAGTCCTAGAAATCCTGAGGACAGAGGCAAATGGTGTGTTGGGAGGCAGCGATACATGTTCGTTTGATATTTCGCCGTATTCTAAGTCGTATAGCTGATCGAAAAGGATGAGTCCTAGTCTTTTTCTTAGTATGGAGGGGGGATTACGTCTTTATGTTCTCCACTTTCCTATGCAGGTGATCAGCGGAAACAGCTTTTGACTTTATTTGTGTATATTCACGGATTCCCAACTGTTTTTCTTGCGTCGACCTGTTTTGAAAGAAATTCTTGCTTTATTGACCCCCTTGAAATTTTCTCTGTAATATTCAGTATGTAACGTTATCATAACACAAAAAATTGTGTATTACTGACTGACAGATAAAATTCCACTTGCCATTATTCTCGTAAATATCTCAATTTACAATAATAATTCAAGATACCTTAGCCTCTGGGCAGCTTAGTTTCTAATCTTTATAACAGTGCAATGGTTAGATAGCATTGTCGATAGTGAACTTTTTTTGATAACTCGCCTTACAATTCTGCTGTGCGTAGGGCGGATAATATTTTTTCCGCTACGCTATAACTTAGTGAATATAATTTCCAGTTTTTTCTATACATCCCAATGATAAATACAAAAGAAAAGCGGTGATGCAATTTATTATATTTTGTAGCTTTAATCAGAAAACAGTTATCATCGCTTTGCTTGAAAGCGGCTGATTTTCGCCTCACGATTACAATATTTTCTCTTTACTACTTACGCAGTCGGGCAAGACAGTAAAATTGAAGAAGAAGAAGAAGAAGAAGAAGAAATATAAAAAGTAATAATAAAAAATGAAGAAACAATAATTGAAAACACAAACAGTGTAAAGGGAAAGTAGTAAAAAAGAAGGAATGAAAATGAACCAGCCTCACCCACAGTGACGGCCCGCGAGTGCCAATCAGACTCCTCCAGGATGTGGGCGTTCTCTCCGTCGTGGTCGATGTACACGATGAAGATGCGGTCCAGCCGCTCCAGCAGGTCGTGGATGTCCTGACGCATCTGCACCGTCTTGACGAACTTGTAGAGGCAGACGGCGAACGACAACATGGACGACACGTTCACCGTGAGTCCGTCGAAGTCGCCCCAGCACACGAACACGTCGACGAGCTGGCTGAAGACGCACGACGCTAGCAGCATCATGCCGAGGTTGGTGTACCACCGGTACACCGCGCTGTTGCCAATGCCGTGCTCGTCCGGAGGCGGCAGGATGCCCAGGTAGTTCAAGATCTTCAGGTTGAGATCGAAATCGATGTGTTTGCGATCGTCTAAATCCGGCTCGATGACGACGGCGGACATGATGGGATGCGTGGAACGCAAGGGAAATTACGAATGTGTTATTTGCTGTAGTTATACTGGTGATTTCCAAGAAGACAATGAAAGTATTTGTTCTTCTGTAATTTGGGATCTACCTGTGATATCAAATATTTAAATAACGTTGCATAAAATATATTTAACAAATTTTGAGTTCGATATAAGCGAACCAATAAGGGGAAACTTTGTTTAACACAGATTTTGTAATTTCGTAGTGGTTCTCATTGTATCATTCGTCGATTTTATCACTCACAATCTTCTCTAAAGTCCACCGTGCTACAGGTATTTGAAATTTAATAATAGTACCTTTAATGCTTATATCATAAGCTGAGTGAACACACAAGCTCAAATACATTTAAAGCACGTTGAGATTTAAAGCACTCCTATTTGATATTGGTACGCATATTCCAACCAATTTAAAACGAATTGTTCTTGTGGTCTTTTTCAGTGTATTTCTTGTGTTACAGCGCGACTAAATTCTACAAATGCTCAGTAATTAACAATACGTCTTTGGTACACGTGCAGAATGTATAATCTGAAATAATACGTATACGAAATATACTTGTCCCAAATAAGGGAATGCCTATTAAAACTACAGATTACTCATTCAAAGCAGAATAAATAACAGCACAGCACGACATAAACCGTATTAGTAATAGAACGGAATCCCCGTAGAGAAGAACCATTCTTGTAATCCTCGTAGAGAAACTCCTTTCAACGTGGAACCCGGAATCCGACCTAATAATTATTCATCAACGATACCTTTGGCGACACGTGAACGCAGTTACGAAGCACTTGAGACCTGCGGCAATCCGGGTCACATTTTCTCTCTCAACGCTGCCGCCGCCCCTCCGTCCTCAACCCGTGGCACTGAAAGGGCTTGCCGCCGCCAAGTGGCTTATGCTCGTTGCGTCGTCGGGGCCAAGCGAGACCTCCCACAATCACGGCGCCAGCTCTCTCCGCTCGTCAACTGTTCTCGGAAGCAAATTGCCCCATCACGGCCCATTATCAGCCAGAATAGTCCTGAGAGTCCTCGACACAGCACGTCCTCGCAGGAGACCTCGGAAAGCCACGTGGAAATAATTTGCCTGAATTTTTCACCGCCCGCTCGTGGCTTGTTTTCTCCCGCAGGAGAATCCATTTTTGTGTGTGGAGATTGAATGTGCGAATATTCCTGAAATATTGAGGCTTATGTGTATACACAATAGTTTTTTTTTCAAGAAAGTGAGTCCAAAGGTATTTTTCAATAAAATTACATTAGAAAATATTATCTCACGTTGTTTTGTTCTTAGTTTCTTAGATATTTTGTCAACGTTGTTAAAAATTGCCATTTTAATTTTGACTGCTTTAGATTTTTCTCAATAAGTTCTTGTTTACTCCAGACAATCATTTTTATATGTATTACAGTCACAGTTCATGTGCGGGAGAGTGCTTAATTAATAATTTATATTATTTTATAATAAAATAGTGAACATTTTATTGATAAAGTTACCAAATCCAATCATAAGTCAATCACTTTTCTTGAAATAGTAACATACATTTTTTTGAAACTAATTGTAATCATTTATTCCATTTTAGAACGTTTCAGAGATAGAGAGTGTCTCTGTCTTCAGGTACAAATTGGCAGTTAAAATACAATATTAAAATACATAATTTTATAAATATGTTATACGAACAATTTTAGTATAACGGAATAAAGCACATGAATAAGAAGACAAAGTCTGAAATCATACCTTTTATTTTCATTGGTTTAAATTATTGCCAAGTGAACTGATATATGAATATATATGAAATTATCACAGATTTAGTTATTTCAAAATTTTAAGTTCATAAATCCACTGATATCGTTTGTATTTAAATTTTTCATACAACATAGTTCATAAAATAATGAATGTATTTGAAATATTATATATTATCTGCCAATTTAATCCTGAACACGAAGACACATTCGATCTCCGAATCGTAAAATGGAATAAATGATTACAATTTGTTTGAAAAAAATTAATGTTAATGTCTCAACGAAAGTGATTGTCTTAAAATTGGATTTGGAATTTTTATCAATAACATATACATGTTATTGATTACAATCATAATTTAAGTGACAAAACCGATAAAAATCATGCTTTTTTAATAAATTTAAAAATAGTTTTTTAAATTTTCATCAGATCATATTTAAATGCATGTTTATAAAGTACAATAGTACATTTTTATACTATAATTTATCAAATTATTCAATAAAACATACACTGTTATATAGGTATGTTTACAGCAGAAAAGTAATGTATCAAGAGTCACTTCAAGTATATTTTTAATTCATAGTCTTTAAAAGGCACAATTTCTGCTATTTATGGGTGTAATTTGATGTTCGTTATCTCTCAGTTATTTTAATTAAAGTTTTTATGATTTAGAAAAGCAATAACTATTTAGGAATGCAAGTAATATTAAATATTTAATTCTTTGTGTTAAAACAATATTTGACACTAATTATGTGAATTTGCATTTATTTTTCAGAACATCTTATGTTTAACTAATTAATTTTATTGCAGATTGTAAATAAAATGTAACGTAGCGTAAGTAACCTGCCATTTAGTAATCAGTAGATTGAATAAACATATTGCGAACATGTAAACATAGTTTTGTTAATGACATTGTGAATGTTATATTCTAAACTAGTTCGTTTCGCAAATGTCCAATTATTGTGGTAAATATCTTCAGTTAATTATTATATTGGTGAATTTTATTACTTAAACACAACAAGCTGTAAAAACGGGTTCATTTTGGATATGGAAATGAAATAATAATCGAAACCATAACGAGCAGAAACGTTTTGTATTAAATCAATATTTTAAAAATCATCATTTTTTTCTGATAGTTTTGGAGTGTCTTGAGAGGGGGAACTACCATTTACAACTCATGAAAATAACTAAGAAAGTAGAGCACTTGATATTGATGATATTTTTGTTGAAATATACAATACAAAAAACAATAGTTTTTGAAAAACTCAATTTTGACTGTTCTTTTTATTGTTATATAAAATATTAGATTAGATTTATTATTAATTCCGCAATTAAGTGGTGTGAATTGGAGGCAAAATATCTTAACTTTATATGCATTAAGCATTGACTAACCATAAGTTTGAAAAAGAAGCTATTAAAAAATCAATATTAAGTTATATAAATGCAAATAAATTAATGAAATGTGCTTTTAGAGAAAACGTATTTTTAATATAATGTTACATAGTTTGATATTTTCAGAATGAAACTGTCAAAAGTAATCTAAAATGCTTACATTTTAAGAAATTAGAAGTCGTGTGATTATTTGCAAGTATTTGTTTTTAATTTCGTAGATTTGGAAGTTATTTTTCCAAATATATGAGGAGAATCGATACCCTTCGTCAACATTACTTCCCTACTGCACTATTGACAAGTCTCGAAAAATGTAGTAGAAGTGTGTAAAGTCTAAAGCGAGAATTTTACGTTATCGGATTACTCAACAGTGAAAGGTATTTTTCCCGACGCACCTTTAGTTTTTTAAGGCGAACCGAAAGCGAAACCTGTCTGCAACATGCGTCCCCCGATTTCTTTCACTTCAGTTCTGAAACTGAATTAACGTTGCCTGTTTTCCCCGCATTCTATTCATAGCTGATCATGCCCCGAGATGCTGTGCCTCGCTCCACGGAATATCGTCCGTTGGAGCGTGTTTCCTCCTTTTAATTGGGTCTGTAGAAATGAAATTTATCTCGTTCCTTGATGAGCCTCGGCTAAAAATGAAGTTAGCAATTTGTTGCGTTTTGCTGTGTCTTCATTTTCAGCCCACTCAAACCGGAGACTAAATTTGATTACCTCCTATTCAAGCTCGTCTTTTCCCGTCTCGCAACGAGATAATTTAGCGAAATGTGTGTTTTTGATTTTGACTGCGCAGACGTCTTCTCAGAATTGTACTTGAAATCGAAAGTTCTCGGATTAAAAAGAAGTGAGATGAAGTATGCAAACGAGATGACATTTAATTGTGACAATTTTGATATTTTTTCTGTTTTTATGATACTCTAATTAATTATAAATGAATTTAATGCTACGCAGTTTGATAGCAATTCAATTGTCGCAATCAGCTTTTAGCGCAATTAAAATTTATATTTTAAAACCCGAAAGACTACAAGGAAAACATAAGCTAATGACACCCAAGTGTTCCTGATTCTAGTTACAAATACATATGAAGAATTCCAAAAGTTTTGTATTAATCATTTACTGTGAGTAGTAGTGTGAATAATGAATAGGATGTGTTAAGAATCTGAAACAAACGAATATGACATTTTATTATTTTAAAATTGAATTACCTTCACGACTAAGTGAATTTTGTTGCAAGCAAATTGAAGTAAAGTAGAATGTAAGAAGATATACGAGTACTTGTTCAAAAGTACCTACTGACCGAGTAGAGTATAGTAAATCAAAATTCATGTTGTGGATCAGATTCAACATCACTAAGACATTAACTCTAAATATTTCTATTACCTCATAATTATTTTTCAGGAAGAAGCCTTGTCCAACAATCTTCCATTCTATTTATGGAAGTTCTCTCATCACGTTTTTTATTCCATTCGTTTTGAATGAGAAAACCTGATACTAAATTTACGGAACATTTCTAAGATTTCGACCCAATAAATCAATTTTTACTTCAACTCAACGGAGTTAACAATTAACTCCTCCAATTTGTCAGCTTCAGAATAGTATTTGACTTATGAGGAAGGATTCAAGAACATTTACGACTTCAAGAACATTTGCTGAAATAGTTAGCCTGACCTGAATTTATATTTCAATGAATTTATTTATGTGAAATTAAGAGGAATTTTTTAAGAAACTATACGTTATAAATACTTTATTATAATGGTATATTGTGCATTTCAGTGAAAATAATGCAATACTCGATACATACTATTTGTATGGATAATTCGTAAGTAAATATTTATGTTCAAATAAAATATAAATATACAACTCGGTAGTTCATTCCACGAGATTGAAAACCCAAGCATTAAATTTAATTATTAAATAATGTTTCAACAAAATATCATGTTGCTATAAATGAAGGTGAAGGTGAAACCCTTGGTAAAACAAGATAATATTACATGAATTAATACCTCGTGCGACAAGTTCTGTGAAAATATCACTTGCATTAAACTACAATTCATAATAACTAAAAGGCTCCAAGCAACAAACTCGTTAGCGATAAAATGTTTTTTAGTTTATAATATTTTGCTGCACGCAGGGATTGGTACTTGCCAAAAACACTTTTCAAGTATCAGCGATTTGTTGGGCTCTCAGGCAAGTTTTGAAAATGCGTGTGGGTGTGAGCGCATGCGCAATAGTGCTGATGATGTCACTGCAGCGCCTCTGGCCGGGAGGTCCTAGGTTCGAGTCCTGACGGCGGCAAGATTTTCGACACTAGCTTTTCAGCTAGGTCGAATTCAGTCGCTGTCTGGAGGAGAATTCTAGCGGCCAACTGCTCTGATCGGTAGTTTTCCGTGGTTTCTCCGATCAACACTAGGCAAATGCCGGAGCAGTACCCTACCAAACGGGCCACGGACCGCGCGCGATCTGTCCTTCCTTTTCCTTGTCCTCTCCTCTCCCCTTACACACACACTTACACTAACATGCACTACACTTAACATATTCCGGGAGACCGATCGGGAGCTTAGAGCTTGTCCCGGCTGGTGCGGTGCCCCACTGGTGGGAGAGTCCTGGTTAGGGGGAAACCCCACTAGCCGATGGTAGATGGGCGCCGGATCTCGCCATCCAGCTGGGGAAGATCACCGCCATCTCCCGAGAGAAAAACATGCACTACACTAACGGGACTAATGACCGAAGCAGTTGACGCGCCCGGAAACACGAAAAACCAACCAACCAACGAAATGTGAAAAGGCGAAAATGCGGAACGAGGAAGGTCGCAGTATGGCGGTCGAAACGTTGGCAACGATCTCTGCATAGCGGCGTCACCCCGACAGCGAAGTTTCGATTGACGCCGCCCGCGAAAGCACGCGCTTTCAATATTCCCTGGGAGTGAGCACTTACCGAGACGAAGTTCTCGAGCGACAGCACGTTGAAGGGCCCCGCGGTGAGCGTGAGCGGGCGCTGGGCGCGGGCGATGGTGAGTGCGAGGGAGCGGCCGAAGGAGCCGCCCGCACCGCCCCACCCCACGCTGTACGCGGCCTCCGCCAGCGCCACGCTCTGCGCACCCACCGCGCCTCGCATCACCCGCTGCCCCAGCACACACGCCAACACGAGACACCCTCACACACCGTCAACCTCATTGCACTCACGCTTTATCACATTCTAGTTCCCATCACATTCCGACATATCCAAACCGATAATATCCTCGTCCCGGACTCAGTCGCCCCGTTCAGTCTCGCCCCACTCACATTCTCGCTCCGATCACATTCTCGGCCCGCTCACATTCTCGCTCAGAGCACATTCTCGCCCCGCTCACATACTCACCCCGCTCACATTCTTGCTCTGATCACATTTTCGCCCCGCTCACATTCTCGCCTCGCTCGCATTCTGGCCCCGCTCACATTCTCGCCCCGCTCACATTCTAGCCCCGCTCACATTCTCGCCCCGCTCACATTCTCGCAGCGATCATATTTTCGATACACTTACATTCTCGCTCCGATCACATCTCATTCCGATCACATTCTCGCCCCGATCACATTCTCGCTCCGACCATATCCTTGCCTTGATCAGTCTCGTTCCTATCACATTCTCGCTCCGATCACATTCTCGCTCGGATCATATCTTTGCCCCGATCACATCGCTCCAATCACATTCTCGCTCCTCTCTTCTCCCCCGCTCACATTCTTGCCCCGATCACATTCTCGTCCCGCTCACATTCTCGCCCCGCTCACATTCTCGCCCCGCTCACATTCTCGCCCCGCTCACATTCTCGCCCCGCTCACATTCTCGCCCCGCTCACATTCTCGCCCTGCTCGCATTCTCGCCCCGCTCACATTCTCACGCAGATCATGTTTTCGTTACGCTTACATTCTCGCTCCGATCACATCTCATTCCGATCACATTCTCGCTCGGATCATATCATCGCCCCGATCAGTCTTGCTCCGACCACATACTCGCCCCGCTCACATTCTCGCTCTGATCACATTCTCGCTCCGATTACAATTCTCGCTCCAATCTCATTCTCGCCCCCGCACACATTCTGGCCCCACTCACATTCTCGCTCCGATCATATCCTCGCCCCATTCACACGCGAGGTATGCGTCATGGCAGCGATCGACTAAGAAAACTCACGCTTGGTGCTTTCCTGTCACCCCAAAGTATTTAAGTAACAGAACTTTCGCAAGTAACACATTTATAGCAATAAAATGGTACCTGGCGGCGGATGTCTTCCCCATACCAGCATATCATGAAGAGAAGGCTGAATGTTAGAGAGACCAACGTTAAGTTCTTGATCACGTTTCTCACGTCATGAACATTCTGAAAATGTTAGAACAGTACTAACAGAAGACACGAGATGATCTCATATTACGCTTCTTACTATATTGAATCTTATTATTTCATGTTTGAGTATTAAGTTATTTACTTTTTTAGTGTACATTATGAATATTTTTAAAAACTTATTTATAGTAAAAAAGTGTTTACCTGAGCTATTTGATATGCACTAAAACAGACAGTGAAAATGCTTTGAGCGAATAGGCTAAAAGCAATGAGGCTGAACATTTGGTTGATATCATTTACAAGGCTGAAATGAAGTAATAATATTAAATAATAATAATAATAATAATAATAATAATAATAATAATAATAATAATAATAATAATAATAATAATAATAATAATAATAATAATAATTTAATTCCTTCAGATAACCTCCCATGTATTTCCTCAGAGTATCTCCTAGTTGTGAAATCAAGTATTTTAGACGAATATCAATATTTCCATTTAAATTCCTTTTTTCTCTGAAAATTAATAAAAAGACGTTGAAGGGAATGATTCATGTGTTCGTGAAATCATTACATGTCTTGAAATTGAAGCATTCTAGATTACGTTAAAAAGCGACTTACGTTTACATTCAACATTGCATTGCGATAATTTCATTTCCGCAGTCATAGCTTGATAAATGAATCCCAAGGAGCAAATTTCAGTGCGCATAAATCTTTGACGTGGGATAATTAAAAAAGCAAGGGATTTTGAATTCCAAAAGACAATTGAATTCAGGAATAATTAAATCTTGGATAGTTAAAAACTGCGTGCTTAAAAAGCAGTATTTTGATTTTCTGTGAAAAACGTTCAAAATCTAAATTTGATAAAATGTAATTCTTTTCATAGATGGCCCTCGCTCAATAAAATACCATCTTAAAATCGAATAAATATATACACTATTTCATACTTGACGTAATCAATAAATACAATATAATTATTTAAAATTATTTATTTCACAATAATGAACTGTAACTTGCAGAATGTCACTCATTGGTATTTTCCTGGTCATTGTTACCAGCAATATACTTAAAAAAATGTATAAAACTTACACCACGATATCATTGTGACCCTGAACCCATTCTCCCAAAAGAGAATTCATTTCGGTGCCCAATTTTTTACTGTCATTTTCTTCGCAATCTTCAACATTTACTTTAAGATGTGATGTTTTCTCCACAAGTTTATCTTGATCTTGATTTTCATTTTCCTCTGGAAATATTTTAGCTTCATATTCTTCATAGGCTATAGCTTCAATGAAATAATCATTTTCTGAAATGTTCAAGTTTTTGCAAGCTGTTCGTCTGAAATCATTTATAAAAATAAAATTAGTGCATTTCTTGAACTACCGCAATTTTTAATTATTGAATAGTACGAAATGATGATTAGAAATTTGTTCATTTTTAGATGTTTCGTAATTGTCTTAACTGTTGGTTATGCGCTTTTCGGTGTCATATATTACATTCACTCGCACATCTAAAAACGCTTTTGTTGTGGGGAATTTTGTTATGAATTTCACTCGTTTTATATTATACTTTATGGAAAATTAAGAAGTTTCTTGTAAGTATTGCAGGAAATAATAAAATATTATACAACTTCTTTGGGAATAATGTTATTTAAATATAAATATTATTCAAAGTGTCAGTTTCAAAAATTCGAGTAATCTTTAAAATGAAATTTGTTTGTACAACATGTTTGCCAATGAAAATCAATAACTCTTTCTACAGCTGTTTTTTCTTCTTTTTTTCTGTCGTAACTGAATATTAATATTGTTAAAAACAAAGAAATTATAGACATGATACGAAATACGCTGTACAGATAGTTTTCCTAAAGAAGTAACTCACAATGTCAAAGAATGACTCAAAGTTCAAAACTATTATGAGAATTGTCTAAAATCAGGATTGACAAAACGGAATTGTGTATTCACTCACCTGATGTTGGCTATATCAAGGCCCAAAACCTTCAGTCGGGCACTGAGATGTATAAGAACAGTTAGCAGCATGATTAAAATGGCTGTATGGTTCAGGAGGGCGGCACCTCCTGTGAGCACTTGCGTGAAATAATCGAGCAGGTAGCCGATGCCTGGTCCGTCATAGAATCCCATCTCCTTAAAAACCAGCAGCATGGGGACGGCGTAAACAACATTCCCGGTGACAAAAGTATAAATCGGTGGAAAGACGAACCTGAATACAATGAAGACACTTCTTTCATTTTCGAATCATTTTCAATGTATTACATAGTTTTCAATTAACATTAATATCAATTTTACGTTTGTAAAAAAATGATGTTCAATCCATGAGACAAAACTATATCTTGAAAAATTGTAGACTCACTCCAAAAAAATTGGAAAACCTTATCATCCTTTGGAAACAGCGGTTTGAAGTTATTGCATTGATAAAAAGTGTATTATTTGGTCATCAAAAAAAACCTCAGTAGTTATTATCGTGCCACTATCCGTAATCAAGTCAATAGTTATCCATATATAGTCCAGTCAGCTTCAGGGGAAAAATTGGGAAGTTTTTCTCTTCTGTTCTTTGTTTTCTTGGTTGTTAAATTCGATTTCATGGTTTTTCACCTCGACAAATGTCGGCATCTCAAAGAATTGCAATAACACCTAACATTTTGCATTTTTCAGTTTTTAGCTTATGTATCGAACACTTTGTCAAATATTGAAATTATCATCATATACAAATCTTCAACATAATTTCCTACAAAGTGAATAGAATAACTTAAATGTGTATTTCTTCATACCGTACATACGTAGTATGGAGAAAGTTATAATTCTACACCGAAAAACCACGATTTATGGGCAGAAAATTTGTATTGTATTTCGATTTTGTATTGTAGTTCCCTGAACCAAAAAAGTAGATAGTAACTTTGAATCTAAAATGTTACTTTCTCCAACGCGTTTTGTAGTCAGAATTAATGTTTTGGAGCTCCATGACCGCGAAAATTTAGTTTACGACGAAACGACTGTCCGTCCTTTCATCCTCCCGTCCGTGTGACCCTGGGTCTGTCTATGAACAACAAACCCGAAAGATGGATTTTCACCAAAATTGATATTTGCCGATCGATCTGCCGATCTGCCGATACGATCATGTACAACACCAAGAATAGTTTTTGTGTATTTTTGCTTAAATTCCAGACAATTTTAAAACCAAGATTTTCTAAAACACGGCAAGAAATGTAGAAACTTTTTGAATGTATAGTTCACTGAATAATTAAAATTTCACAAAAGTATTTTTTTAAATACCTTTGGCATCGATAATATTTACATTAGGAAATTTTTATGTATTGTTTCATTTCTAAGTGCTTTCACTTCTGTATGCTTTCATTTCTGAGTGAATATTTTACGAAGTTTCTCAAACAAACTGAAGTGTTCTATGAAAATGAGCTCAAAATTTCGCATTTTAAGGAACCCCCTTATCGACGGTAGGTCGGTGTCGGTTCTCACCATGTAGCGGAGAAGACCTCCCGACGAAAAAATATGCACGACACTTATGGGACAAACGACGTCAGTAGATGACGCGCCCGGAATCACTAACGATCAATCATTATATCAATTTATTTGTAAGAAGAGTATTGCTTACTTTCTACCATTTGACTGGACTTTACGCCTGTTTCATGTGCTGCGTGCAACTGCACTGACAGGTTCAAAAAAAGATCTGGAATTACTTGTCATAGGTATGTATTATCCGCGCACGTTTTCTTGAGCCCTCCTTCTCTACTAGCGATAGGAGTGGGGAGTTCGGTTATTTTCGCAAAAGGAATTTTATATCGAATTTGTAATTTGTTTTTCGATGCAAAATATTATCTATTACTCAGGAGTAAACATTTCCGGTTGTTAGATATTGTCTACAACGCTCGTTGCTATCATTTATAGTTAATTTGAATAATGTCGGGAAAGGAGTGGGAATAGGTATTCCGGGACTCAAGAAAACGTACACGTACACGAAAACGTATAATACCAAAAGATACGACTTAAAAATGTGCCGTTTTAGTCTGTCTTGTGGGTGCGTAATATACAACGAGCGAGAATATACTAGTGTATTCTAGCTCGTTGATAATACATCATAACCTTTTTGTAAAAGCCAACAACTGTCATGGCTGCCACGGCGAAATCCCAGCTTCAAACATGGCGGGTTGATTGATTGATCGATTTTTTCGTGTTTCCGGGCGCGTCAACTGCTTTGGTCATTAGCCCTGTAAGTGTAGTGCATGTTCTTTTCTCGGGAGATGGCTGTGATCTTCCTCCGCCGGATGGCGAGATCCGGCGCCGACCTACTGTCGCCTAGTGGGGTTTCCCCTAACCAGGACTCTCCCACCAGCGGGGCACCGCCCCAGCTGAGACAAGCTCTAAGCTTCCGACCGGTCTCCCGGAATATGTGGTATTGTAGTGCATGTTAGTGTATGTCGTGTGTGTGGGTGTGTGTGCATGTTAGCGTAAGTGTGTGTAAGGGGAGAAGATAGGACAAGGAAGAGGAAGGAAAGATCGCACGCGGTTCGTGGCCCGTTTGTTAGGGTACTGCTCCGGCATTCGCCTGGTGTTGATCGGAGAAACCACGGAAAACTACCGATCAGAGCAGGCCGCTAGAATTCTCCTCCAGACAGCAACTGAATTCGACCTAGCTGAAAAGCTAGTGTCGAAAATCCTGCCGCCGTCAGAACTCGAACCTAGGACCTCCCGGTCAGAGGCGCTGCAGTGACATCAGTTGATGCACTGAGCTACCGCTTCTATTATTATTATTATTATTATTATTATTATTATTATTATTTGTAGCACTGAAAATGTCAGCAATGGGACCGAAAAAGCTTTCTAATGAAATAAAACTGTACGACAAAACAACGTCTAAAGCTGGTGAGAAGCCGCGGTGGCACTGAGCTACCGCTTCCGGTCAAACATGGCGGGCCAGTGAGCGATCATCGGTCGGGCCATGGCCCGCAGCGGGCCGTCGACCCAGCGACCAGGCGCAACCCACGCACCACATGGCGATGGAGGCGACGATGAGCGCGAGCAGGGCGCGCGTGTAGAAGCGGACGGTGGCGGCGGCGGCGTCGAGCACGCGCGCCTGGCGCGGGTCGCGCATGCGCAGCGGCCGCTGCAGGGCTGCCACCAGCGCGGACAGCCGCCCGCGCCGCCACACGAAGCAGTACACGTTCAGCATCACGCTCAGCACCGACGCGTGCGTCTGCAGCAGCTCCGTGCGCACCTCCGCGTCCTCCCAGTAGCTGTAGATGCCCCACTCCTGCGCACGCACGTTAAACATGCTCACTGACCTGTCAGTCAATAAATGGTTCACAAAACGTGAATCAATGTCACGTATTGATGCAGTGGAAAGCAATCAAATTGTGTTGCATTTTGGTTGCGTCAGATCGATTGACTTCTATCGTTTATTCGGACCCAAGAAAAGCAAATGTATAATACGTGATTCAATTCATATTTATTTCCTACATTTGCCGCAGATATCTGTTCATCACATCCAGTGGCTACATCATAAGTATTCAGTTAACTTAAGCATCACATCTCACTGTGATGGTTGTCTATGTGTGTATGTGGCAGGTCTGTGTGCACCTCCGCGTCGTCCCAGTAGCTGTGGATGCCCCACTCCTGCGCACGCACGTTAAACATGCTCACTGACCTGCCAGTGGTTCACAAAACGTGAATCAATATCACGGATAGATGCAGTAGAAAGCAATAAAATTGTGTTGTATTTTTGTTGCGTCAATATCACGTACTGATGCAGTGGAAAGCAATCAAATTGTGTTGCATTTTGGTTGTGTCAGTTCGATTGACTTCTATCTTTTAGTCGGACCCAAGAAAAGCAAATGTATAATACGTGATTCAATTCATATTGATTTCCTACATTTGCCGCAAATATCTGTTCATCACATCCAGTGGCTACATCATAAGTATTCAGTTAACTTAAGCATCACATCTCACTGTGATGGTTGTCTATGTGTGTATGTGGCAGGTCTGTGTGCACCTCCGCGACGGCCCATTAGCTGTAGATGCATCACTCCTGCGCATTCACATTAGCACGTTCGTTGACCGGTGAGACACAGGTGGTCACACGTGTGAGTTTCAATGACTCGAACACCAATGGCGCTCGACATGAATCTTCCACGTAGAAGTGAATTTTACTAACTTGAACAATATAATCTACTTTTAGTTGGATAGCTGCGAGTTCCTTTGCCTGATTTAATTGTTAATTCGATTATTACAGATAAATATACATTTGCTGTTTAATATTCTAACTTTATGTTTTAAAAGTGTACATATTACTTAATTTCAGACATTAATGGAACTCAAAGCTAACGTTCTCGTTTTATTTTGATTTTTGTGGTTATAACAGTGGCGGCTCGTGGTCATGCCATTAGGGTGTGCAACGTTTTTCTTCTCTCTCTCTCTCTCTCTCTCTCTCTCTCTCTCTCTCTCTCTCTCTCTCTCTCACTCTCACTCTCTCACACTCTCACTCACACTCACATACATTACATGCATGAATTTACACACATTAACATTAGTAATGACAATTAAACACAAATCATCTTTTGAAGTCTGATAGAATGCCAAACAATTCCATTCCATTGTTTCTTTTCAGCAATTTTGTTTGGTGCCTTTTTCATTGAAATAATTAATTTCTTACGTTTCATATTTTCAACGCTATTCATTGTTAGTTGCACAAACACCCTTGACAGAAAAATAACTCTCTGATTTCGGTTTCTCAAAACACATTGAAACGTAGTCTAATACTTCATTTACAAAATACACTACGGGATTGAATACTTCGGAATGGTTTTGTAATTGCAACTCACTTTAAAAGACAAGATAATACACGTATTATATACAATTAACTTTTTTTATGAATGCAACACTGCACAGCAATGCGTTGGCGTTTCGCGCGATAGTACGAAAGCTCATTTAAGTGGAGAGATATCTCACACTTCCTTCGTTCAATGTCACACACTTCTGTTAAAAACTTGTGCTACTCGAGTGTTATATCTTCGAGACACCTCAAGGCATTTCCCGAGATCGCCATTGCGCCTGCGCCGTAGAAGGAGCACCGCGGGGGGATTGCTCCAGTCCTCCATATGCCATCGTTGTTCCCCCTCCTCCCGCTGCAGCCCCGCGGCAGCCTAGGACCCCGTTTCCTGGATCGCATTCTCCCGAGTGTGCTCCCGCAGGCTTTCACGAAAGAAAGGTGGACGGACCGGCAATCGCAGCTTCCGAACGGCGCGTGTTTTGAAATACCATGTTGCGTAAATGCTCTGAGAAGACTTGTATTCCCCTCTTGTTAAGAGATGTTTAAGAGAAATGACACCGAATTAATTTGGGTGTGCACATGCGAACGTGCGAATACCCACGAGCCGCCACTGGGTTATAATTTAATTCAAAAAGTATTTCCTTGTACCCACTTTGGGATATTACGATTGACTTTAGAACTGACCATTTGAAAGTCAAGATCTTTTTGTCTCATGCGAATTGTCAAATCACCGTATGACGTTTGTTTAGTTGCCAGCTGGTCACAAAAAAATGTTCATCATACTTACCGTACTTATCGATCTAAATTGATGATACAGTTAAGCTTGTTCATCATTTGCTTCGGATGGCTTAGTTGAATGCTGTAGATGAGAATTTCTAAAATTAATGAGACCTCGAAATCTCTATTCGAAGCTTAACATAAATTATACGATCCCTGTATCGGATAGGGTTTACCATTTTTTCGCGAAAATTTTTTTAAAAAGTTTTTTAAGTTTTGAGTTAACTCAAATGGGAGCGTTGCTACTGTTGTGCAGGTTCAGTCATATGTAGACATGTACAAACGTGATGTAGTTATGAATCAGTGAACCGTCATTAAATTATTGTGTATCTCATATTTACATACTTATTCATTTTTCATTAGTCGTTAGTTCCAAATTACCTAGAGTTTTTTAAACTCATTCTAACAATTTTTTGTTATGTAAGTGGTGAAGTGACGCTCAAGTCCCAAAGGCGAAACCTTACTAAATTAGTGAAAATGAAATTTACTTTGGGTGCAAAGTGGGAGAGCAAAAATTGGACCTGGGTCCAATATATCTGTGTTGTTATCGTGTAGTAGGCTTCTCACTGCTTGGAAAAGTGGCAATCGCCACATGCCATTTGCTATCCCTACGATTTGGAGGGAATCCAAAGATCACTTCTCTGACTGCTATTTTCTACTTAACAAGTATTGAAGGAATTACGTCAAAATCAAAACATAAAATTCTGCACCCTAACTTGCATTCCGAGATGAGATCAGTTCAAAGAATTTCCCATACCAATGCTTCAATTGCTTGTGACATTAGATACAGAGTTGAGATTCTGATAGAAGTAAGGAAAAAAAAGAAAATTTCTGTGGTGATACACATTGTGAATAAAGTTGTTCATCTGAGCCTCATTTATTGTCACAAGAAGTTCTCAATGACCTCATACGAGATTTAAAATTAACCCTAAAAACAATATGAATTACTTTTTTCGGCTAAATTTCTTGAATATTCTTCAAAAGAATACAAAGATGTATACTTATTGTAATCGTCTTTTTCAATTTAACGGCTATTGTTCTGAAGAAAAGTACTTAGTGTTTTGTAATGGCATTTTTTCTCTTATGGCGACACTTGGAAATGAACAAAATCCAACAAAATGGCGTTCGTTCATTGATTTCTCTAAAGTTAGTTTCAAATCTTTACTTCTTCAGAATGGCAATAAATTCCCTGAGTACCAGTGGAGTACTCTGCGAGTATGATAGAAACATATGAAAACTTTAAATTTATATTGAAAAAACTTCTTTACGCAGTATATGAATGAGATATTTGTGATGGTTTAACGGTATTTGCACTTAATCTTGCTCTGCAGCTTAGTCATACAAGTTACTGTTTTGTGTGATAATGTGATAGAGGAACAGAAAAAATATTACATTAAAAAATGGCCTAAACGAGCTGGCGAATCATTCATTCCTGAGCAGAAAATGTGAAACAACACATTATGTAAACCGAAGAATCTGTATCTACCTCTGTTTCATAAGAATTAGAATTAAGGAAGACTTTTGTCAAACCCATGAACAATCCTGGATTCATGTACTTCAAATAGAAGTTTCCTAAAATTAATTGTACAAAAATTAAAGAAAATATTTGTAGGTCCACAAATACGATAATTAATGATGAAAAGTGAATGATGGAAAGTTTGAGAAACTATTCTCCTTAGGAGAAAGCAGCTTGAGAAGCATTCAAAAGTGTTACAGTTTTTTGAGAAATCCAAAAGGTAGAAAATTACCGAGATATTGTCAACGCTATTATAACATCTTAAAAATATTGGGTTGCAATATATCCTTAAAAGTACACTTCCTGCACTCGCTTCTAGATGTCTACTCAGAAAATCTTGGTGCATTGGGTGATGAACTCGGGGAATATTTTTCATCAGAATTGAGCCTTGGAAAACAGATATCAAGGCAAATGGAATTATACTATGCGGACCGATTACTATTAAACTATTAAGAAGGATGCTTCACAAGCAAAATATAGCAGAAAATCATCATATCTTACCTTCTAGATGAGTCAGAATGTTTGAATATGTGGTAGTTAATAATGCAGAAAAAATATTAAAATGTTTGAGAATATAAATGCCTACTTTCGGAAATCTTGCGTGATGGGGAAAACCGATGTGATATGTGAATTCAGGAGAAAAATACTAACAGAATAACATGTTTCTCTTTCTGAGATAAACAAGTTTATATTTTGTTCCCTAGTGTAGTTTGTAAGTGTTCGATGAATTCAAAGATAAATCTATTCAAAATCTAACAACGCAAACATTTGAAAAAACAAAAATTATTACTATATTTGAACAAGGGGATACAAAATATATATTGCATTACATTCACGTTAAATAACCAAATATTTTCACATACCTGGAGAATAACCATTAATGTCATTACACCTGCATTAAAGAAGGTTGCACACGAGTATAAGAGCCTCTTGCACAAAGAAGTATCTGTCTTGAAATTCGGCCTAAGTCCTGCTAAATGAAGAACCCGTATTTGGCCACTCATGTCAATAGACCTGTACATTTTGTGAAAAATTTTACAGACTTCAGATTAACATAAAATTCTTAAGAAAAATTAAACTAACAAGTAAACACTTAAATTGTGTTTAGTTTAAGATGACATTTGGCTAATAAAGAAAGTAATTGTATTCGTATTTCCGACTATCTGAAGACGTCACATATCTGAATAACACTGACGAAAAGTACAACTAGAGACGTTAACGGGCTTTTATAAGCATACAATGTCAGAGGGATGTAAATTTGAGATGTCAGCTACAATGTATTGAAATGATAATAGAGCAATCATTGACGATCAAAAGGTGACTCTCACTGAAGCCTTTATGTCAGCCATCTAACGCTCGCAAACTGGTTTTGTCCTCTAATTTCCAACAGATTTCAGGGAGAGAGCAATTTTTAGTTCTAGTGAATAACGAACGTTTGATCCATTTAAATAACAAATTAAGCCCGAGAACTTCAGTAGAAACTTAAATTGACAATCCATGAGAGCGGAGGACTTTCATTATCGAGAACTAAAATGTATGTTCATTATCGATTATTTTATGATAAGTCTATTAAACCTTTGGTATGAATAATAATTAATTTGTAACCCTTTATAAACTGGATGAAATTACTTTTAACAAGCGTTCCTTGTATTAATCCACTAGATTCTTTCTGTCACGTAATAATAGATGACATGCTTATTCATTGTGATATCAATTTTTTAATTATACTTTTTCAATGCTGCTATGTGTTCACTATAAAAGTAATAAAAACTCTATTACATTATAGAAAAAGTAAATTTATATTTCAAAAGTGTTGATAATAATAAAAATTCTAGGTTCCAAGAGAAAGTAATGAAGTACGCTAATAGTTCTCTGCAAAGCGAGCACAAAGGGTAAAGAAGTAATGAGGCTTTAGTTTGTGTTTTTATCGAACTTGAAAAGTTAATAAACAAGAGTCCAAAAAAGTGTACACAAGTTGGAAGTGGTTGGTGTAGAGAAAATGTGTGGTGTTCAGAACAAGTGTTGGTGTACAGAAAATTGAAATTACACCTAACTTATAAATGTACTTTTTTCTATATGCGCAAAAAAATTAAAGAACACCTTTTCAGACATTTTTCAGAAAATTTTAGAAAGTTATAGTGAATTGATGTACAATTTTTCTCTATTTTTCTTTTTTCTTGTATTATAGCATAGGGAGGCAAAGTATGGAAATGTCCTTAAAAATATGATATCTATGATCGGACGTAAAATTCACGTTTATCATTTTCAGCTGTAACTCCATACACACGTTACAATTAAGGTCTATTTGTGCTGTTCCAAAGAATGATAAGATTGTTAAAGGTAGAGAGGAAATAACCCAATTTTGAAATAAGGCAATTTTGTACCCAAAAATGTATTTGCATACATGGATGAATGTATTCACGCATGCGTGTTAGTCTAAAAGCTTGTGAACTGAAACTTAGTAAATATTTCTGGAGTAAGTTCAAGTATTGCCATTTTGGAGAACGTCAAGATATTCTAATTTTTAGGGGTATTATACATCAATTTACTATAATTTTCTAACATTTTCTGACAAATGGCTGAAAATGTATTCTTTAATTTTTTGCACATATAGAAGAGAGTGCATTTATAAGTAAGACGTAGTTCCAATTTTCATTAATCCTTATAACGTTTAGAAAATTGCAAAAAAATTATATTTTAAACAAAGGTTTTCGTTTAGAATGAATTTTGATTTTTTCCCCAAACATATTTCGTTGTTTTCTTTAAATGAACGGTAGTGGGCTCCAGATATTTTATCGCTTACTATTATTAACAGGTTTTATAATGTTTTACCTGTGTAAGCCGAAACCTTTACAAGCCGGAAACCTGCCTTAACTCGAAAATATCTACGGCCGATGAATTTAAGTGACACTTTACAAAACATAAAACTGCGCGTGTTCAAAGCGTAAACGGAACGGTTTTTCGTGTCCTTTATAAAACGGAATTCCTGTGAATTGAATGCAATTGATTGAGAGACACGTAATATTCTTAATGAAATGATTGTGACGGACAATTAAGTCATGGCATTCGACCTTGGGGTCTCTTGTCTTATGGGAATTCTCTCGTTCCTGACTCTCTGGATGTGAGAAGGTGTACAGGTATGGCTTTTCACACTTCTGCCTGCCTTGCGTTGAAAATTGTAACTCCTCAACAAGAGGCGCATTGTTCAAGGCCATGCAAGGGTATCGGAAAGTCATAATACTGTACACTCTGGGCTGTGATGCATTGTAAAAGAATCAGCAAGCTGTCCTAATGCAGGCACTAGGCAATGAGGTGGTGTGTATTCTTATGAATTTCACAACCAGTTTAACAATGGTTGAAAAAGAACTTAAAACTATGAAAAAAACTGAAAAGCTCAACCTAATAGAAGCAAAAGAAACTCAGAAATGCCCATATTACCCTAATCCCTCGCCGGGACCGTTACGGCGAAATTCGAGTTAAGCTAATTCATGCTAACGAGGGTTTACTGTAATTTAGTCATGCAATTTACTAGTTTCAAGTGTCGTAAAATGGGCAATAAGTGTCTAAAATCGAAAACTCTTAATAAAATGAACATCTCCCTAAATCTGATTTTTGTCCCAATCGATTGCGGCTTCGGATTTCTTTGAATAAATACCAAATTTTAATAAAATTATAAAATTAATGCAATAACACTCATTTACCCTCAATTCTTCATTATTTCACGTAATTGTAAGGTAGTTCTTTAAGCTAATTTAGCGAGTTTTGTTAAGTTCGGAGTGTTTTTAAGTACAAATATACGTTGATGTATGTAAAGACAGTCTAGTAATCGTCTGACACTTGATATTTTTACAAATATTAAGGTCTTATAATTATGTGGTACATTACGTTTTTAAGGTAAGGTGTATAGCAGAATTTCTTTACTACAGCGTACAAGTACAGATCTTGGTAAAAAGAAAAAATCAATAACATTTTCAGAAAAATGTTAAACAGTGGGTTCACAGTGAATAGTGATTGTGTTGTTCCAAAACCTAAAATGTAAACGTTCCTTATTTCATTACCCTTTGAGGCCAAATACTGAACGACATGAAACAATGTTTTGGGTTTTTTTTTACTTTCCGTATTGTCATTATGTAGAACATTTTCAGCTTTTCCACAGTCATATCTTAAACTTGTTTATCTAATCTAAAAGTGCATTTGAATTTTTGAGGCTCGAAATTTTAAGAACGAGTAAGTCTTAACTTTCCAAACTATTTTTCATGTATTCTTTTGTCTTGGATATTTTCTGCGTACATTTATTGAATTGTAAATAATTAAATGATATCAGTAATGTTTTTAACATCTGAGTAATTGTTAAGTATGTGAGTAATTCTTGAGTAATATTACTAACAACACGAGAGAGAAAATTTCGGTATGTCATGCACTCCCACTGCTTTCTGTATATTTAATTACAATTTTTCATCGAAAACAAAGTATACGTATTTAATTGTATTCTTTTATTTATATTTATTCCATTTTAAGAACACTGTTTTATTGAATAACTTTTCATTGTTACTATTTTATAACATTGATTTAGAATTTAAAAGTACTAAACATACAAATTGATCATTACATATCGCTTAGTATTTTGACGAAATGTAATAAATTGAAACATAATTTTTTATTTCTTTGAACAAATATTTTTCGACCCCTAGTTGTATTCGGTTGTGATCGGCTTAGATATATTATATTGTGAATTGTCAGTGAATCATTTGTTTGATGACACGTTAATCAATTCTCAAAGAATTTAGTATGTAATTTTTATTTATTTTAGGTTGCTTTTTAACAGCCTGATTATTAGCAACCTCGGATTAACTCTAATTACCTCAGAGCACAAATTTAATTTACAGAATTTTAATTTGAAATTGCGGTGACACATACATATTAATTTGTCCAGTTGAGCATCATTTAAGTATGCTTTTTTTTGTTATCTATGTCTTCTGATGCTGGAAAAACGAACTAGGGCAAAGTTATCTCCGGTTGCGTTCATCCGCGTCTGCGAGCAGTAGCACGTCGCACAGGAATGCCAACCACGCCGCCGCCGACACTAGGACGTAGAACAGCACCAGCAGTTGGTAGGCATGCTCCGCGCGCAAGGACAGCTGCCGTCGCGGAGGGTCTTCTACCGTCCACTCCATGCGCCATCTTGAAAAGACGTCAATCATGGATGGGCAGCATGAATGCTGGAAACAAACCGCAATATTACAATTACTCTACTCGTAAAGTACTGAAAAAAGGGGTTAACTGCAAAAAACATTTTAAAAAAACATATTTTTGGGGGGTTATGTTGTATGTGCCCAGGCACTAGTTGCAACGCCGAATTTTCAACCTCCCTGACACCGACTCCAGGAATATTCAGTATTTTTTTAACGTTTTTGTCGTTTTTTCTATAACTTTAACTTGAAGACCTGTAGGAAAGTAATGGAAATAAATTCAAAGGCTGAACGCAACAGTAGTGTAACTCCAAAAATTAAAAATGAGTTAGTCACCATTCCTTATCTAAGAAGGTGACCTATCTTTGTAAATTATTGGTTTGACCAGTTTTCATCAATAAAGTTAAGAATGAAGCCAATATTTTTTTCTCTCCACAACTATTTCTAATCACAACTATGAAATTTAACATTTATCTCTGTTTTCCTAAAAGGTGGCTTAGACAACTATTGCGCTGACTCCTTCAGTTATAAAGAGGAAAAAAAGGGGGTAAAGAGAAAATTAAGTGGTCGCTTGTGGGACAATAGCCAAAAATATACTATGTGTCGATCAATGTAATCAAGATAAAGACGAAATGATTACAACAAAATAATAGTGATGTTGATATGAAAATTTTTGCTGATATATAGAAGCAGAATTTCTAAAAATTATTATTTTTCACTTTCAGTGTAAATTCAATACACTTGTAAAATAGCTGTCTATTGCATTATTACTTTGATCTGAACCTTGAAAAGCCTCTAAGGCCGAGAAAGGATTAAATAAACATTTTTTTCAAAAACTAAGTTGTTACTCTTCCTTCGGTCATCTTAAGGATTTTGCGAAAATTCAAGAAATTAGAACTATATATTAATAGCGATACTAGAAAATACTCTCCGCGATATGCACGGCAGAAATATTCCGGGTAGTTCTCGAAAATACTCTTAAGTAATTTTTGGACAACAATGAAGATGAGAAACTAATGTACATGGAAGAGGATTTTTTTCGGTTTATTGAAAATATAAAGATATACAACACAATTGTGCGTCGAAATGTTATCTGTAAGTTATCTTTGTGTTTTGACTATTATAAGCTGAAAGTTATAGAGAAATGCGCTAGGAGATCGTTGAAACACTTGATTCTTTTAAAATGGTTAATGTAATTCTGCATTTTAATCAGAGCGTTATTAAGGTTAGTCATGCCAATATTACCCAATATAATATTTTACAATAAGACAAAAAAGTATTAATTCATTTTATTTACTAGGAATAAACGTATTTTTAAAATCGATCTGACAAGGTTCGTGACTGCTGCCCGGGATCTGCCCTTAAGTTTCTTACATCATGGATTCAGCCCTGCTGAATGTATTGTATCTAGAAATACGGTATTAAAATGACTCTATTTAAGATATGTATTTCTTCAATGCCGCTACTTAACATTTGATAAAGAATTCATGTTTTCCTCAATCCGAATGTTCGGAAATATAAACTCCAATTAAACCAGTCTCTGAAACAATATTTTAGTGTTGAACGTGGTCAGTAGACCAGCTAGTACGCTAAATCAGTACAGATCAAGATCTTATGCGGCAATAGCATTTTCGTGGCGAAAACGGGGATATAGTAGTTGTTACACCACATTGGCGTTATTATAAGCATTGTCATAATGCGTTTGTAATCTCCCCATTAGTAATTGTTATCATTAAGCCTAGTGCGAATTGGGAGCAGATGAACGACTTTGTGTGCTTTGACGTTGCTTTAGAGGCTTTGTTCCAGAAGTGAATAGATGGAGTTGTTCAGGACGATAGAACTGAAATTACATGATGAAGTGTTCTGTATTTGTGAATATGTAACCCTTTTGCTACTCCACTGTTTGCCATTTTATCTTAAATTTATTGCATTTAGAAATGATTTACATTTTAATGCAATGCAAAACTAATAGCTTAAACATTTGTGATTAATAAATACATTACAATACAAAATAAATTTCATTTATGCAAAATAGCAAGAATGCAATTACCTGCAGTGATAAATATTTTAGAGTAAAAACAAGTTATAGATAGATATAATAGAGTTTAGGAGCAGATTTATCCTGCGTAATAGGTTAACACTTATTTTTCAATTCTTTAAAAGTTCAGCTTACCCTCCTCCCAGTATTTTTTCCATTTGAGAAGTAAACTATCGATGCAAAATTATAGCTCAAAACTGTAGGTCAGCTATAGCACAACTTTTTGATTTATTCTTGATTCCGCAATGTAGTAATTCTAAGCAACCTTCATCGACCATGAAGTTTTAAATGTTTACTGTGTGAATTTTGTTACGTGGTTTATTATTAAATATATTAATAAGTAAATAATAGTATTTTACATCACAAGCCAAGAAAGTCGACATTTTGGTGACGAGACAGGAGAGTTCACCCGCCAGTATGCCAGTACGTCTCGGCGGGGAATACTGTCGAGTGATGAAAAGCGTCTTTTGCCGTGTGATGTACAGTATTTTATTCGAGACAAATTTTATGCATTTTTCCTTTCATTAAATATTTATTTATTTATCGTATGGTAATACACATGGTGATATATATAAACAACTTATCTGCAGAAATGTAAGATATTGTACCAAAAACAAAACAAACAGAATACAATTCATCAAATACAAGTTTATAAGCAAACATTTAAATTTTTAATATATTCAATTTGCAGCACTAGTTGCCTTCAGGAACTCGTCAAATGGTCCGTCATACGCTCTATCAGGGCATTCCGTTATGATGTGGTGTACGGTTTGTCTAGTTGCTCCACAGTCGCAATTTGGCGTCAAGACCTTTCCCCATTTATGTAGGGAGTCCGCACATCTTCCATTATTAGTCCGTATTCTATTGATGGTGGTCCAAATTTTGCGTGGTTGATCAAAGGCAGGGGGTTTCGTTCTTATGCAGGGAAAGTTGCAGCAGTGAGGTGGACGGATCTTTGTCCAGGCGCGTTTCCAGGTGTCTATCGAGTTGAACTTTCATTAAATAATACCACCGATATGTAATGTGTTATATAATCCATTTAGTTGTAGTGATGGCCAAGAGGGCGCGCGGGATGCGCTGAAACCATCACCATCATGCTCTGCCTCGGCCGATGCAGTGTCCAGCAGTAATGCATGATGCTTGTTGAATGTTGTACGATGTAGTAGCATGAGGTTCAGTTTCTTCATTTTTGACATGTATGAGTGCGCCATTTTTGTTACACCCAACAATATATAGTATGTTTATCTCTCGATCATTTGTTTTGATAGCGTGGCCACATACTTGTTGATCCTCGTCCTTGTGTTATCTTTAATGCTGACGAGAATGCCAGATTCTATCCATATAATGGATTCTGAAATGGAAGATAATGTGGAAATAATGGAACCTCTACCCGATATACTAGAAAAAAAACAAGAGCCGCAACTTTTGACATGTTTCCATTAAAATCAAAAGATAGATATGTGGAAGAATCTAGTGAATTTTGTAAGTGGAAAGATGCCAGATAGGTAAGAACTGTCTTAGAAAACGTGATTCTTCTATTGTTTTCCAAAATTGGTGGAAACAGCTCTTTAATAGATTGTTTAATTACAATTAATGTAAATAGTTTCAAAAATATCAGTTGATAAGAGCATGTTTTGAATGTAATAAAAGCTAACTCAATATATGTTGGCAGGGAATCTTTGCTGCGTGGCTTGCTGATTGTACTTTGTTTCTTAGCTAGATGAAGATGTGGCCGGTGCTACAAGTATAGGCCCTGTATGCATTGAAAAACGAGTTCTAAAACAGGTTAACCAATCCGCCTTTATTCCAAAGTCCTCATGATGAAATGTAAGATTTATGAAATGTTTATTGTTATTGTGTTTTGCAGAAGATCCGTGAGAAATATACAAATTCTATGGAGGAAATTTCCAATTCTTTGATTAAAAAAGTGAATCAGGAGTCGTTGGAAACGACTTATGAATGATGAAACTGTGTCGTGTGGCAAGCAGTCTGAAACAGTAATCAAGTTGTCTCTGAACAGTCCATTTGAACAAAGTAATCTGAAGTTGACAATGCAGTTTGGCCTGCGCATTATTTCAATTAAATCCTTGCACTTCATCTCGGAAAACAAGAAGTTACAAGACTACGGTTTAAAATTTCCAAGGATGTCCCTTCATAAACCAACGCTACTTCATTATCTGCTTCTTCTGGTGAATCTGGAGAACCTTCTGATGCAACACACGAATCAATCTTCCCTTTCATTTCTTTCCTGCACATATCGCATATTTTTTTGTTGAGATGGCAAATTCTGATATGTACTTACCATCCAAGGAAGAACACTACGAAGGTTTTGTTTATGAGAAGAGTGCCAACTTTATTGAATGGATTACAGCACACCGCATATTGGAACCTATCTTCTCTTTATCACAGTCGCACTCACTGAAAACGTTTCTAGAGCCTACGGTACGCGAAAGATAACTGAGCTCAGGCTGAACCATGGAAGGTTTCAGTTGTTGCCAAAGCAGTTTGTTTTGTCCCCAGAGTGATCGAAACTTCAACATTTGCGCCCCAGGGAGCCCGCGGGGTCGGTCAACTCAGGCGCTCGGGAACAGTGCTTCCGTTCATGCTAGTCAGCAAGCGCTTTCGCGGGCCCATGTAAAAGTTTCGGATCGAACCTTCTTGCAGCGTTGTCTTATTTATTTATTTAGTCAAAAACTGTATGTGACGTATGGGGGAGAAAATCATCTGCGCACGCTTTCTTGAGTTTCATAATCCTTTCCCAACAATTTAACTGTTAATAGTTGAAAAATGAAAAATTAATAGTAATAAATATTAATAATAATATAATAAATTAAAAAAGTGAGAGATTAACATTTCTAAAACTAGATATTTTTGTTTCCGAATTATAGAAAACTTATTTGTAACGGTAAACGAACGAACATATTTGATTTTTCTATATTGCTAACAAAAATAGAAACTCACCCTAAGCTCTACTACCACTACAAGCAAAAGGAAAGCTCACTTAAACGTGCGTGTAGTGAAGCTACATTTACATCCATAAGCAAATCAAGGAGCCATCTCAGCATTTACTCAATGGATGAGAGGAAACTGGACAAAAATCCGACCGAGATGGGAGTTGCCATTCCAAATTCAATATTTCACCACTAAATCAATACATATTCCGCTTCAACCTATATTTTTTCCAAAATAAGATTGAAAACACAATTTTGTAATTTTTTTTAGAATTCATTAGCACGGTAATTAACAGTATAATAAAACAAATTATTAATTCATGTGTCTTTATATGTAATAACATACAAATCGTATCAGCTTTCCAGTTAACAGTTTTAAGGTTTTTCCAGATAAACAATCTTAATTTACGTTTGATAGAACGGAAGAGTTAGGAATAGTTGCAGAGTGATACCGCAACGGAATAGTTGCAGAGTGATACCGAAAAATATCAATATTTTGCAATTTTCAAATTGCATGCGTTAAATTTAAAGTAAACAGTGAAAATTGGATCTATGCCACCTTTATAAGTTATTTCACTGTATTCTTACAAGAAATTTAAAGAAAAAGTGTGGAACTATTTTTGAGACAATTTTGAAAATGTCCCGTGGGTTCATGTAAAGTACGCAAAAAATTAATGAATGTTTTTCAAAATCGCAGAACTTTGAGATATGTCAGGTTTACAGTGGTTTATTCAGTTTGGGAAAAATCCTTCGGTTAGATAAAAGCTAGTGTTGTACATAAACGACAGACGGACGGACTGACGGACGGACGCTTTGAAAAGAAATAGTTTTTCGGTGTCAGAGGGACCCCAAAGCGTGTATTTTCGTTGAAATCTCCATTCGATTTTCCGCAGCATTACATAACTTTCTCTATATTACGTATATTACTCCATATATTCGTTATTATCTAAAAAGTAGCGAAAAAATCCGAAAAATACGATTATGTAGTTTGTGGCATCCCTAAATACATTTAAAAACTGTTTTATTGGTGTTGATGTTCTTTTAATAATTTTTTTCACTAATCTATTGAATTATATATTTCGATAGAGTAATACGATGGATACGAGGAAGTAATAGCGGTCTTAGTGTGACGACGTACCTTGCTCGATGCTGTGGCAGCCCAGCAGTCTTGGTACCCAAAGAGAGCGTGGTCCTAACAGAGCCAAAAACCTGCTGCCAGAGGAACGCCTCTGGCCAGTGTCTGAAGAAGCGAAGTGGTGAAGACTCCGTGGGGGGAATCTAGCACCGGACAGCGCGGGCGCTGCCTCAGATGACAACGCGCACGCCATCCCCGCCCCCAAGCCGAAGCTTCGTCGCCAAGGACGCACCTGGCGAGCAGGGCTGTCCGGCAAAGGCCAGTTCTCACTTTCAGCTGGGTAGCAACGCTACCATCGCCCGGGATATTACATGCACTGCAGTCACCGGATATGCCTTGTGGGATATATGTATATAGATAGATAATTTATTTAATTGGCTTTGGGCATTAAGTCCGGTGGAAAATTCTTTACACTTACTATACATCTAATACCATAATATAACGAATACTAAAAATACATACAATTCAATACACAGAACAGACTTACTCCATTTAAGGCATGCCTACTAAATGCAGAAGCCCTTTACAGACTACTGATCCTACTGCTTACACTATTATTAGAATTTAATCTCCAGAGAAATCACCAGTTAAAAACAACTTACGACGGGATACGAATCTGAGTTCTTTAGGTCACTGTGCCACCGCGATTCCTCACCCGCTTTAAACGTTGTTTTGTCGTACGGTTTGATTTCATCAGAAAGCTTTTTCGGCCGCATTGCGGCCATCTTCAGTGATAAAAATAATAGTAATAACAATAATATACTAAATTACTTTTTTTACAGGATATTATTAATAAAATTAGAATTTAAGTGAAATAGAAAACTTGAAATAAAAATGTGAACATATAATTATATTCATATATTATATGTTCCAATGTATACATATATATTACAATTTAAATGAAGGAAAGCAGGAAAACGACTTTTCAGACAAGCTGATTCTGGCTGCTGAGCTCCTGAGCTTTTGTCAAGAATCCTCCGTCGCAGCTCGAACCTAGAATCATCTGCTCCACGAAGCTTCAATTACCGTGTTGCTATAGTACCGTATACTAAAGCATCCGGTACCCGTTTATTTATGGATCATGTTTTGTGTTTTAAGAAAATCTAGCTCTTGGTGTCACCATCCTTGACGTCTATACAGTGGTTATCAATAGACTTCGTCAACATGATCCTCTCTCTTCTGGATCTTTAATTTGATAACTCGAATTCTTTGGTATTTTCGATTTTTTACTTTGCCTCTGCAACTTTCTTCATGAAATTATTTAACTAACGAGTACATTTGGAACTGGCATCTTGAATCTCAGTTTGTCGAAACCTTCTGTAACTCAAAATTCTTCCCTCAGATTCACGATCAAGATATCCTTTTCGGTGTCTTACTGATAAATATAACTCTGAATACCGCATTTTGAGTTTCTAAAAACGTAATTGAAAGGTGAACTGTGAGTATTGGAGAGAGGATCTCGCCTCAACTTTAGAATGTATCGATTCCATCTGTGAGAACTTATCAACATATAACCATTCCGATATCAACACTTATAATTACATCACTGATTGTTAGCGTACCTGATTAGACTTTAAATAAGGGAGGACTTTACTTCATATTCATTATTAAATAGTTAAACACTTTTACCAATTGTACTTCTTCTTCTCTAACGCTGGTCTTCATCATCCTTACATGTTGAGATAAAGTACTTTTTAATATACCTGGTTACCAAAAATAGGAAGTCAAGTATCCTTCTTTCTTATGAATTTGAATGTTATTTTATTAAGATACGCTTTCTTATATTAGTGAATGGAGAAGACTATCAACCAAACTGCGAGACATTTTGAACACTCTGAATTATTTTAGATAGCTTACTTTTAAGAAATTTTTTTTTCTTTAATATCATTATTATTTTTCTCCTACGACTGAAAATTTTTGCTGACTCGACCTGTAATTTCCAAATGAATATTTCTTTCGAAAAGCTTTTTATGTGCAAATTAAATGTCTGTGAAGTCTGTATAAAGAAACAGAACAAAACTGAACTGACGTTTGTGGGCCGCATGGAACTATAAACCTTGTTGGACAATCACAGTCTATAAACAGTACGTCCGCTGCTGCTGTGATTGCTGTTAAATAATGCACTTTGTTCCTTCGACCTTTGAATTACGTTGCCAGAAATTTTCTTCTCTATTTTATCCCCATTTGACCTCATTTTCTTTTATGTATAATTTCCAATCTTGTTTACCATTTGTGTTTAGTTTTATATTATCTATAAATAATTTATTTTTGGCCTTTCTTGCTCCCAGACTACGTATATCTTCATTTCATCTACCGACGGTTTTCGCAACATTTAATTAAAAGCTAAAAGAAGTCTTCGATAGTCGAACCCTCAAAGTCAAGATTTATAGGTAAAGTTGATATTTCACATTAAACTAAAAATAAGCCATTAATTTAAAACATTTATCTGCATTTCAATGGTACGAAAAATATAATTCAATTAGTTTACTTGAAAGGTATCTTTTATTATTCTTGCTTCTACGTTTTCACCTGTTTTAAATTGTATTTAAAATACAGTCACAAACACACATCATAAAATAAGAGAATGGTTTTTATATTTATTAAAGTAATTACGCCAATGAACAGCAAATAACAAACCAAGTCGGTAATTTGTGTCATCAGCCATGTGAGGATCTAGATTTTTCGTAAAATCATCTTCTTCTAATCATATACTAAATAAGAAATACCCTCTCTTGGCATAAATATACTCATACGACTTCTTTAACTCATAAGAATACTTAAAAAACATGTTTAACCATATTATTGCGGTATTAGTAGAGCTTATAATTACTCAAAACAGAACTCCACTCGGCAGAAAAATTGTCATCTCTTTATTAAAAACTTTTTTCATGCTCTAGAAAAATCCTCCCTAATATACACAATGCAATGCATTATTTTCTTCATAAATGTAATGACTTGCTTTTGCATTTTTAAGACAACTACTCTTGAAGTCGTAGTATCTTTTCCACAGACAAAGTAACATTATTAACATTCCTTCTCCAGCTTTTGTAGTCAGCGTGGAGACTACAACGTTAGCGACAATGCTGCGGCTGAAAAGTTGACTCTCAAACGCGTCGGCGAAGGAAATTCCACGAATGTGCCTCGGGAGGAGTTCTCTTTAAACTGGACCCCGGGGATCCGTTAGACGCGCGCGCATTAATTAACGCAAAGGAGAGCTTTTCCGGGCCGACGCTGAGCTGAAACTGCCTCGCAGGTCATGTGACCTCCACGCACCTGCTGCGGGTGGCAGAGCCTTCGGATGTATTGTTCAGCGAAAACTGTTCTTCGATATCGTGATCCGTTTAGATCAGGACTGGGAGCGGTAGCTCAGTGCATTAACTGATGTCACTGCAGCGCCTCTGACCGAGAGGTCCTAGGTTCGAGTTCTGACGGCGGCAGGATTTTCGACTCTAGCTTTCAAGCAAGGTCGATTTCAGTCGCTGTCTGGAGGAGAATTCTGGAGGTCGGCTCCTGTGATCGGTAGTTTTCCGTGGTTTCTACGATCAACACCAGGCGAATGCCGGAGCAGTACACTAGCAAATGGGCCACGGACCGCGCGGGATCTGTCCTTCCCAATCCTTATACTATCCTCTCCCCTTACATTCACTTACACTAACATGTACTACACTACCACATATTGCGGGAGACCGGTCGGGAGCTTAGAGCTTGTCCCGGCTGGGGCGGTGCCCCGCTGGTGGGATAGTCCTGGTTAGGGGGAAACCCCACTAGCCGACGGTAGGTCGGCGCCGGACCTCGCCATCCAGCGGGAAAGATCATCGCCATCTCCCGATGAAAAAACATGCACTACACTTACGGGACTAATGACCAACTCTGTTGGCGCGCTTGGAATCACTAACCAACCATCCAACCAACTTAAAGGAGGACAATTGTTCACTTTAATTATATTAACCTTGTTAACGTGTAAGGCGCAAACATCAAGCTTTTCCACCGGGCGCGCCTACCCGGTTTCCTGACACCGGACCCACACACCCTTTAGCAACGTTGGCAGCCGTGTATTTTAGTTCTTGCAATAAGGTGCAAGGATAGGGCGCGCTACTGCATGCACCGCCATTAGCCCCTCTGTCAGTTGAAAGGCTCCGGCCTCCGCGATCAGCTGCCCCGCTCCCGCCATCGCTGCTGAATGGAAAGTCGCCGTGGACCTCGTCTCGACCGTTGCGAGACACAGGTTGGTAGCAATCATTTCTGTTTTCTTACTTCTGCGAAGATGGAGATGCTTAACTCATCGTGTCAAAAAGATAATGACTACGCAGAAATGTTTGTGAGCATGGAATAAGTAATAAAGTTTTCGTTTGTGTTTATTAGTTACAGGCAAGGTCTAACGAGTTGGGTCAAATTCGAAATAAAAAGATTACACACTGTTGCATTCTCCGCAAAAAGTCATGTCGATTAGCAATTAGCATAATTTTACAACTCACGCAGACCAAGTTCATGCAATATGATTGAAAATGACTATTTTACGCCGAAAAGTTCTCGAACATACGCGAAGTTAGTTTCCACACCGGCTTGAGCGACCTCCAACGCAACCTTCAGATCTTCGGCAGGAGCGACATAGAGGAAATCTGTATTTGCCAATAACGTACCTCTTTTTTATTTATTTAAGGTTTATGAGTATTGTGCCACAATTCCACAAGCATAAGTATACAATGTCTGTGAAAATAAAGTTATGAAATCAGGATTTGATTATTTTTAAAATTACGAACTTGATTAATTTTCTAATGGACGTTTTCATTTATTTAAAAACGAGAATATTCTTCTTCGTCTTCTGAATGTCTATATTATAAGACTATAATTTGACCGTTGAAGATATAATCAATTTAACTGAAATCGGTGACGTATCAGACATTATGAAGCTTATAAATATTACATGTGTGTATTTTAATATCGAAATTGAGTTTTTCAGATATGGTGCCCTCTCGTTTGATATTTTCGGTTCAGAAACGACTTAGAGAAACTCAGAACGTTGCAAGTTCTTCTCAAACGATAAATTGAACCAAAATTCAATAAAATACATAGAATAATAATTGAAAATGATATCTCCATTTAAAGTGTTCTTAAGTTTGAATTCATAAAGTATATAAATCATTGTACCCCTCATGGGGGATGAAGGTCTTTCCGGTTCCAATTATATTCACAGGCACAAATAAACCTAACGTATACACACCATATGAAAATAAAATTCTTCATAAACAATTTTTGACATTCAGAGTATTATTCTCAGAAACTAGGTAGACAATTTGTAGCTGTACTCTTCGAATATCCACCGCAAGTGCATATTCAAATTAGAAAGATGAAAGGATCAGTCCTGCAAGATTATACTGTAATCCTCACCCAATAACAATAACAAAATCCAAGGTTGTTAAGGCTTGAAAAATATAAATCTAGTATTTGTTTACATTTCTATACTCTAATGGCCTTACACCATCTCCAGCACTCACAAGAAGGGTCACGCGCTCTGTGGCTGCGACAAGGATACAGCTTACTTGAATTTTCAATATCCAGCAAGGTCATTTCAAATTTTGCCATTTGTATAAATTCACAGATTTTAATATTTTAATCTTAAAATATTAAAGTACCAGTAAAACACACAAAATTGGCTATAATTTTTTAATAACCTACATATCTCAGTTCAGTAAAACGTAATGTTTTGATTAATAAAAATGCATCATAATTTAATCTGGTACATTATTAAGTTTTGTGTACCAATCCTGCTGTCTTGGTTGAAAGACCGCTTTAATAAACCCAAACAAGGATTCGTGATGATAATATATTATCTCTTAACTATTGTGCAAATTAAGAGACATTTTAAATTTTGTTTGACTAAAAGTTAGTTATTTTACTCAAAATGATAGTAATATAAGTTAATATAAAATTGAATACCTTCTTCTATTATTAATGTTACATTACAAGTGCATATGAGTTTTATAGAGGTTCGTTTATGCACATTACTTCAGGTCAACTCATGATGTTGGTCGCCGTCTCCAATGGAAGGTGCCTCGTTAACTTGTCTCAGCACGGCGAAGAAGGAGTAAGACGTGTTGAGAACCTACACAAACAAATTTGCTTCATCAGATTCACATTTAAACCACAACCAACGTTTAATCTTTTTATAACGTAATTTTTGAATTTATTGCAGTAAACAAATATATACATCCCGTGTATAATAGTCTCGTCTTCTTACTCTAAATCATAATTCTTTTCATATTAAACGTATAAACACTAGTAAATTTTTCTTCGTTTACGAAATGTCTTCAAGAGGAATAACAAATTAGTTTGTTGGAGTTTTTCAACAGATTCAAGTTGTTACGCAATCATATGAAACAATGTGCTTTGAAAACGCCAAAATAACAATTATGGAAATGAAATTTGAAATATACCTAACCCGTAACCACAGACGGGTGTCAAACTGACTCCGCTCTTTTCTATATTTTTATTTTCTTATTTTAACGCTTATGCTATTTTCACAAGCTCTTTAGTACCTTCTATCTAACTCTTTATTGATGCTTCATGAAACGGTGAGGACAGACTGACATTTTGTCGTAAATAGATGTTTTAGTATCAATAATCCACAAAACAGATTCTGTCTAGACCACATATAAAGGGAAGTAATTTATTATAAATAGCAAACGAATTTATCCACTTTTTCGTAATCAGACCTAGAGAGAGGATAAGAGTTTATCGTCGAATATTCGCCGTTTTTCGGCGTATAATTACATAACTTTCTCTTCTTACGAAGTACCATTGTGAAGCAGAGAAATTAAAAATTAATACAAATATTTTGACCATGACCAAGTCTCCATATTGTGAGTATAGGTCATTTAGTAAAATAACACGAAGTAATAATCTATAACAATGGCAGCAAAGTGGAAATGCGATGTGTCATGCACTACAACAGGGTTAACGTGCACCTTGAAGAAAGTGTCGATCGACGGCACGTCTTTACAAAAGAGAGTGAAAGGGGCTTCATGCAGTAGAGCATGGTTAAGGTGCATCTTGTAGGTATCGCGCGAGTGCACGTATATATTTACGGAAGCGAGTGAGAGGGGCGTCATGCAGTAGAGCAGGGTTAACGTGCACCTTGACGAAGGTGTCGAGTGATAGCACGTAGATCTTGGCGAAGGCGAGGGAGAGGGGCTTCGTGCATTATAGCAGGATTAACGTGCAACTTGCCGAAGGTGTCGAGCGAGATCACGTAGATCTTGGCGGAGTGAGCGAGAGGGACGTCATGCATAGAGCAGGGTTAACGTGCTCCTGGACGAAGGTGTCGAGCGAGAGCACGTAGATCTTGGCGGAGTGAGCGAGATAGGCGTCATGCACTAGAGCAGGGTTAAGTGCACCTTGACGAAGGTGTCGAGTAAGAGCACGTAGATCTTGACGGAGGTAAGCGAGAAGGGCGTAATGCACTAGAGCAGGGTTAAGTGCATTTTAATGAATGTGTCGAGCGAGAGCACGTAGAGCTTGGCGGAGGCGAGCGAGAGGGGTGTCATGCACTAGAGCAGGGTTGCACTTTGACAAAGGTTCAAGTGCACCTTGACAAAGGTGTCAAGCAAGACCACGCAGATATTGGCTGAGGCGAGGTGGGTCATGTACTAGAGCAGGGTTAAGTGCACCTTGACGAAGGTATCGAGCGAGAGCACGTGGACCTTGGTGGAGGCTAGCGGAGAGAGACGTAATGCAATAGAGCAGAGTTAAGTGCACCTTGACGAAGGTGTCGAGCGAGAGCACGTAGATCTTGGCGGACGCGAGCGAGATGGGTCGCTGCGCGCGTAGCATCACAATGCGCAATGCGCGCTTCAGCTGCGGCGACGCGTCCGCCCAGTCGGCGCTGTACGCCGCCCACTGCACGCCCAGGCTCTGCCAGACACACACAATCCAGGAAAAAGACTTTGTTATACCGTCCCTGATGGATCGGACTGCAATTTCTTTGCAATGCGAGTTTCTGCATTGTACGAGTACGGCATAAATTATTTTATTACAAAAAAATATAATACATTTTTATGTGAGATATGTAGTTTGAAAACTATTTGCCACTAATAATTATTTGAAACTGTTTCTATATTAAACGTTGCATTTAATACTTTCTTCATGCTTAGGATTTTTGTCGCTGTTTCAAAAGAGTATTGATGCTGCTGCAATGTTTTGTTGAACTAACTTAACTACACTCATAGAATTTTATTTTTTAGCAAAATCATTTAGTTACTCTACGCCATGGCACATTTTTCTCACACTAGTTTTTTTCTGATTTCTTATTGGTGTAGGCTAGCTATTAACCCGCTCTTTTCCGCCTACTTATCTACGCCGAAACGACATTTTTTTCCAAAATTTCAAACGGCAAGTTTTGTATAACGAACTTAACTACACGTATAGAACCAATAACACTAATAGTTCATGAAGAAATATTCCCATATTTTTTGAGTTACTGGCTTGTCCAACGACTAGCATAACTGATTTCATTATTTAGATTCAGTGGTGTAAAAACATTTTTTCCTTGTTAATATTCGCATGTTTGTAGAAGCATCAATGTTATTTTGAAACAGAGAAAATTTCTAAAACAAGTCTCTAAGATTTTACACAGAGTTTTTGAATAATTTCAATTATATGCTTCAAGTGTTGAAGGTATTTTAGTTTTTTAGAAAACATTTTTCTTCAATATCCTGTAAGTTTAAAATCACACGTTTAAAGGTCGTGTAATCGCTGCGGGCAAAAATTGTATCGCTTTTCGTTATTTAACCTTTAAAATGTAAAACGCGTTGTTTCATAGTGTCTTTTTTTACTTTATCGTAATACAGCTTACCTACAAAAATTAACAAAAAATTCCACTAAGCATAAATGCAAAATTATTAGTTCTTCTGCAGCTACACAATGAAATTTTTGACAAATGTGTATCTCTTCATAAGTTACAGTGCCTTGCACAACCGTAAACTACACAGGTATTGTCCAATGTTTATTCTACCGAATGGGACTTGTGTCAACCATCAATAATTTATTCCTCAAATTATCCACCAAACCATTTCAAGTTTGATTTAATTTATTTGGTATTTTCGAATTTCAAAAAAACTTCATTGCATTCTGTGTAAGGTGTTATTAAAAGATCTACAAACCTGGTCGATGAGCATCTGTCCATACCAACAGTATAAAACCAACTGAAAAGCAGCCGTTGCGAGGTAAACCATGAACTTCAGAACCAAAGTGATATCATCAACAGTCTGAAAAAAAATATTTGAAGAATATGTTCGACTTTTAATCTTCGAATCGTATTTAAAAATGAATTTTGTACCGTGTACAAAAATCGTGTTCACTCCATCCGTACATTAAATATGAAAGTGATGGAAAAGAGTGCATTATATTATCCATATTTATACTCCATAGAAGTGTGAAAATGTTAATACAACTTCGCGTTTTTATAAAATAAACCGATAAATAAGAAGTGATTCTCATTAGTTGCTTCAATTGATTCCCATTTAAATATACAAATTAATTCAGAAGAGATATTCCTATTATTAAACCATCAAAACAAGATAATGGGTGGGTTGGTTGGTTGGTGTGTGGGTTGGTTGGTTGGTGTGTGGGTTGGTTGGTTGGTGTGTTGGTTGGTTGGTGTGTTGGTGTGATGGTTGGTTGGTTAATTGGTTGGTTGGTTAATTGGTTGGTTGGTTGGTTGGTTGGTTGGTTGGTTGGTTGGTTGGTTGGTTGGTTGGTTGGTTGGTTGGTTGGTTGGTGGGTTGGTTGGTGTGTTGGTGTGTTGGTTGGTTGGTGTGTTGGTTGGTTGGTTGGTTGGTGTGTTGGTTGGTTGGTTGGTTGGTGTGTTGGTTGGTTGGTTGGTTGGTGTGTTGGTTGGTTGGTGTGTTGGTTGGTTGGTGTGTTGGTTGGTTGGTTGGTTGGTTGGTTGGTGTGTTAGTTGGTTGGTGTGTTGGTTGGTTGGTTGGTTGGTTGGTTGGTGTGTTGGTTGGTTGGTGTATTGGTGGGTTGGTGTGTTGGTGGGTTGGTGTGTTGGTGTGTTGGTTGGTGGGTTGGTGTGTTGGTGGGTTGGTGTGTTGGTGGGTGGGTTGGTGTGTGGGTTGGTGATTCCGGGCGCGTCAACTGCTATAGGAGTAGCGCATGTTTTGTCATGGAAGGTGGCTGTGATCATCCCCCACTGAGATCCCGTGACCAACTTGCTGCCAGCGAACGATATCTCCCCCAGCGAGGCACCGCTCCAACCGGGACTGTAAGTGTAAGTGTATGTGTAAGGGGTGAGGACAGGACAAGGAAGAGGAAGGAAAGATCGCGCGCGGTCCGTGGCCTGTTTGTTAGGGTACTGCTCCGGCATTCGCCTGATGTTGGTCAGAGCAGCCGGCCGCTAGAATTCTCCCCCAGACAGCGACTGAATTCGACTTAGCTAAAAAGCTAGTGTCGAAAATCCTAGCGCCCTCAGGACTCGAACCTAGGACTTCCCGGTCAGAGACACGAGATATTCGTCATATCTCTACATTATAAACAAAACATTTTGAAGATAAAATACCGAATATATTTGGATGTTGTATTCAATTTACATCATAAAGAAATATCTTAAATTCCTGTTCGTCTTTCACCCCATACCCGTTATGAAACGTCGACCACGAAGTATCCGAGTCCTGTGTTTTTCCTTTCCAGTTAACTACAATTTTTTTTAATTCAAAGCAATCACTCTTACAATGCATAGTTTGTTGCCCGTGCAGCCAAATACTCTTAATTTATTAAAATTAATAACATTTTATTTGTAGTACTTTAACGATGTTTTACCAATACGGTGCTGCAACCGCGCGATTCTCCGCGCCGACAGCCGTGTCAGGAACCTCTCTTAGGATGGCACTACCAAAATCGGTTACCATAAAACCATATATGCCTCCATTTAGAACTATTTAATTGTTAATTAACTGCGGGAGCGCCCCGCAGTTCACAATTAATTACTCGGAAGTTTGAAGAACAATTAAATTATTCTTGCACAATTAATTAGCAATTAAATTGCTCTACAAGATGGTATATATGGTTTTGTTGTAACCGATTTTGGTAGTGCCAACGTAAACCTTAAGTGATAGTTTACCATTAATTACTCGGAAGTTTGAAGAGCAATTAAATTAGTTTTTGCGTAATATAATAGTAATTAAATCGCTCTACAAGACGGTATATGTGGTTTTGTTTTTGTGGCGTGCCAGCATAATCTTATGCTAGCTCACCATTAATTCCGCAAAAAATTGAAGAGCAAGAAAATTAATTTTTGCGTCATTAATTAGCAATTAAATAGTTCTAAATGGAGGCATATGTGGTTTTGTGGTAATTGATTTTGGTAGTGCCAGCGTAAGAGAGGTGAGTCAGGGTGTATTAATTAATTAATTAATTAATGTCTTGAATAGAGTGTGTTGAAGACTTACAAAAATTGGACTTGTATCTCTTTTAACTCGGAAGTATCTCGTTAACATTTTTAAACATAAAATATAACGGTAATATTATCAACAGAAAGCTTAAGTATTAAAAATAAATGCAAATTAAGGAAACGAGCAAGTAGACGTACCACTGTAGCCTGGAAACCTGATAGGCAAATGATGACGGCACTGATCATGAACTGAATAAGCATTACTGGACTTATCAACGCCTCTAGGTCGCGAACAAACCTGTAGTGGAAACTTTATTACATGATACAAAATATATTACCAATCCAATATTAATAGTTTTTTTTTCTTAAATGACTTTTGATAAGGATCTTAAATAATAAATATTCAATTATGAAATGCATACGTTATTATATCTTGATGATATTTTACATTTTGTACAAAGAGGTTGTACATTGTCTTGTCGAGATCATTTTGGGGAAAATATTTATCCTCTTTCGATATCAATTTCTCATTTTCTTCAGTCTTCATGTTATCTGCACAGAAACGAAACAAGACAATTAGCTTTCTAGCTCGGCGTATTGTACATATACATGTTATAATGCATAACATTTGTAAATTTTACTCTACTTACGACATACAAATTGTTGAACATCTAAGTTGTCTGACTGAAGTATTTGAAATATTTTAGGTTATTGTGTTCAGAACCGCGTTCGAACATTAAAAACTAAACAGCTGCTAAATTGTTCTAGTGCTTTTTCTTCCTGGTGTCGCCAAAAAAATGTTGATTGTCTCCAAATACAAAAATTAAAAATTGGAACGCCACAACAAACAATTTTGTTTTAAACTGTTGCTAAACTATCATAGAATCCTTACAACAATGACGTTTAACAACCTTTGCATTTTATCAATTTTTAATTCAGAATACTGGCCATTTCGAGGCATTTTGGCGATTTTTTTCAAGTGATAAGATAGAGATATGTGTACAAATATACAAGTAAAGGCAAAAAAATACAAACTTTGAAACGCATTTAACAACGATAAAAATATTGACATCGGATGTTCATTCGAATTTTTTGAACGCAACCCTTTTTGATTCGAAAAATTCTACGTACTAAATATAATATTGAATCATAATGTATGTATGAAAGCGTAGACTTCCGCGGCCGGAGTCAATGCGTGCTTGGTGTCTGGGAGAAGCCGCGTCTTTGGCGCAGAGACCAACGTTTACGGTGGGACCTTCCTCAAGGCCAGGGCTTTTCAACTGCCAGCCCGGGGCCGCATACGACCCGCGACTGCTTTGAAAAAAATTATTATACCAACCTTATACGACGTTTTTTAGTTAATCTGTTATGTATTTTTATAATCACATGTAAAAACTGTAATTATAAATGTGAAATAACCTTCAACATTAGTGATCTACTGAAGATCTTATATTGTAGTAATATCTGATCTACACTTAGTCACTGAATGAGACGAGACTACAACGCAAATGGAAGTGGACATAAATTTCTTCATGAATGAAGCTGAACGCCCTAAATCTTCTCACTGAACAATTGCACAATTCACCTTATTTTTATTTATTGATATATTAATTTTCTTGTTGTATGTACATTAATCATTAAGTATATTGAATAAAAGTCATATCTAATATATATTTGCTTCAGTATAATCTCAGTAGTTAGGATAAAAACCATCTTAAATTACCGCGAGTTAACTAGAATTTGATATATGGCCCGTAGGCCCTTCTATATTAGGTAGCTCTGCTCTACGCGAAACACGCGGAGGTGGACTCACAAAATATATATAGGAGATAGAACCTGGGGTAAACATACAGGGGTTGGACAAAATAATATGAGCACCATGAAATATGGAACATCTTTTTACAAATTGGCGCCCCTGTGAAGTGTAAACTCTGCGACGCGACTGCATTGCACAGTTGACGTGCCACATTTTGAAGGTTATATTGCAGTGTGTTGCCTACGACGGTGCACATAAGTGATCGGTGAAATGTTGGATCTCTTTAGATTTCAACAGAGAGCAAATCGTTGGTGCATCTCTGACGGTAGGTTATCTCTGACGAATACAAATAAGCTGTTTCATGAGCAACAGAGCTCGTGGTAATGAAATCATACTCGAAACATGGTAAGACATCATCGGCGAAAACAAATAGTGGACGAAAGACGAAGTTAATTATCAGAGACCAAAGAACATGAAAAACGATTTTGGACAAACAACGAAAAACCACCGCTGAAAAAGTCACAGCGAAACACAGCACTAACTTGAATAATACTGTTTCCACAAAAACAGTTCGGTCGGAGCTTCACAAAGCGAACATTCATGGAAGGTCTGAAATTGCTAAACTCTTGAAAACGGAAGCCAATGCGAAGCTGCGAAAGGTCATAAAACCCGGACACTTGATGACTAAAAGAATGTGACATGATCCTATGAATCATTGTTTACTGTTTCCCACAAACAGCTAGGTTTGTGTATGGAGATCTGCACAATCCTGCACTATTATGATCGAGTCTGCCTGCTTCCTACAGTCAAGCATGGTGGAGGTTCCGTTATGATTTGGGAGGCTCTATCTTGTTATTCAGCCGGTCCTATCATTACCCTCACTGGCTGGATTACTGCGAATGAGTATCTCAACATCCTCAACAATGACGTGCTTACAATGAAAACGCCCATACACAGCAAAAAATGTTCAGACGTGGTCGATAATGTCCAGACAACTTCTTGGCCAGCGCAGTCGCCACGGTAGCCCGAGCCAGTTCAGGAATAGGAGCGAAAGAGTAAAGGCTTCCACAGACCTTCGTAGATCCGCAGCGGGTGCGGCGTGGAAAGTTCCGAGCTAGATGCGGCCGCGGAATTCGCGGGTCCGTTCACACCGGAGAGCCAATTATGAGTCAGCGTTTGGTGATGGTTGGCAAGGTCGCTTGACGCCGAGGAGAACGAAGACTCCCGAACACGAGCGGACTTCCACGAAACTCGTGCTGCAGCGGAAGAAACGCGTCTGACTGCGTTACAAATTTCGCCGCCGATTAAACGCTGCCAATCCGTTGCCACGACGCTTGCCCGCCGCGCAGGTCCGAACTTCTCATAAGGCAACACGTGACGCGAAACTTCCGCTGCTGCCAATCCGCAGCGGGCGCGGCGCGGGAAGTTCCGAGCTAGACGCGGCCGCGGAATTCACAGGACCGTTCACACCGGAGCGTGAATTACGAGTCAGCGTTAGGTGACGGTTGGCAAGGTCGCTCGACATAGAGGGGAGCGAAAACGGGCACGGACGGACTTCCACGAAACTCGAGCAGCAGCGAAAGAAACGCGTCTGACTGCGTTACAAATTTCGCCGCCGATTAAACGCTGCCGCGGTTCTCGACCACCGCGCAGGTCTGACCGTGCTCACAAGGCAACACATGACGCGAAACTTCCGCTGCGGTTAATCCGCATAGGCTGCGGAACTTCCGCGTCGGTCGGTGGGAACCTTAACCATACCGCCGGGCGCGGCGCGGTCCAGCTGCAGCAGGGCGTCGCGCTGCAGGTGTCGGAAGCGCAGCGCCACCACCTGCAGGTGCGCCGAGATGTAGATGATGTAGCTCAGGTAGAAGGTGTCGACGCCGATGTGCACGCAGCCGTAGATGACGGCGCAGCCGTTCTGGTAGAGGTAGGCGGCCACGAAGAGGCGCAGGTCCCGTTGCGGGTCGAACGGGTACCACGCGATCATCGGGAACAGGCGCTCCGGCGGCGGCGGACGCTCCTGCGGGCAGGACCACAGCTTCACCGCGCTTCACCCTTTATTTACCCTGTATTTAGCCTTTATTTACGTATTTAAGTAATTTATTTGTTGATGTATTTAATTTATTTATTGATGTATTTAGCCTTTATTTATTGATGTATTTAGCCTTTATTTATTGATGTATTTAGCCTTTATTTATTGATGTTTTTGCCTTTATTTATTGATGTTTTTGCCTTTATTTATTGATATATTTCATTAATTTATTGATGTATTTAATTTATTTATTGATGTATTTAGCCTTTATTTATTTATATGTTTAGTCTTTATTTATTGATATATTTAATTTATTTTTTACTTATTTAATTTATATTTTACTTATTTAATTATTACTTTTAAATTTATTTAATTTCTTATATATGTAATAGATTAAATATTTTTTAAATACCTGGAAGAAGGAATAAAACGAAGATTCAAGGGAAAAAATTCAAAGAGAAAGAATGGGAAGATAGAGATAGATGGAAAACTAAAATTAAAATTTTCCTTAAATATATGTCAACATTATGGGTAGGTAATACATTTGAAAACAAAAATACTGAAAAAGTATTTTGTACATAAATTACCTGTGAATAAAAAAAATATTTATGTACGTATTTAATTTATTAGTGTTCCTACTTAATTTTACTTATTTATTAGCGTATTTAATTATAATTTTTAAAATTATTGTAATGTATTACTAGAGGGTTATGTTTTGTTTTTTGGTGGTCAGAGAACGACGGAGCCGCAACGTATAGAGGAAAATATATGTTCAATATAGCTCGGTGTTTGACGTTTTAATGGTGCCTGTGCATTAAGCGTTTGGTCTGGGGAGGTACTAACCCCACATTATTCCCAATCCTAGGTCTCTACAAGCTGACGTCGCAGAGCGTTTCTTTCTGCCTATAACAATACACACGAGAAGCTTTCTATTTCGTTTTTGGACTAAAGTTGGCATAAACATTAAAATTATTCATCCTACAACTACTGGAAACCGGTGACCACAGAATTTTGTATTGTTAACAATTTCTGAGAATCAGATGCATTTCCTAATAAGACGCCACAAATTTCAATTGTTTGAGAATCTTCAGCAGAGCCGTTTCACAAGTGATCGCCTCGTCAGTAAAAGGCTAAGTAATGCACATCTTGGCCATCACCAAGGCCACAAACTGGAAGGGGAGCGAAACAATTATCCAATTGGCTGCTACAATATCAAAAATTTACCTCGTAAAAAAGCTCCCCATTGGATGTTAGTATCCCCTTCTCCGACCAGCTCATGACCTTGAAGTGCCACTCTAACCTTTATTGCATAGTGTAACTCAGCTGCAGCATAAACGCAATCTAACGGATTAATTACGAACTATTTTATATTACACATGATGTACATCATGCGTTTATGTCACTCCATGCATTGTTAGTCAGTAAACGCGAGAAGATAACGAGATGAAGTGATAGTAATCCAGTGGGTTCATGAATTGGAACTTCCTAGTAACACACTCTGTTTCCATACAACGGAAACGAAACGCTTTTAGGAAAATAATCAAACTAAAATACGAATGATACTTATCTTATTGACTTGCTTGATACTTATTTTATCACATAGACGATTTGAAAAATAAGCGAAATTTTTTTTTTGAATCGTGGAATATAGCACATTTTGATGGAGAAGTAACACAATTTTATTTTGTGTTGTTTTTTTTTTTGTCAAGAAATATTTACTTCTATTTTTTTATTATTTTTCCCTTAATTAAAATAACTGTAATGAGAAATAATTATTACAAGTGAAAATAAAATTTTTTGCAATAAAGCGTTAAATCGGAGCGTATGGCTCGGTCTGTGCGCGCGCCCTACCGGCAGCGTCTGGTTTAGCGCGCGCGCCTCCGCCTCGGCGGCGTCGGCCAGCGCGGCCGCGTGGCGCCGCTGCAGCCACGTCTGCACCAGCGGCATCAGCTGCCACATGACGATGAGGCACAGCGACATCACCCCGAAGGTGAGCGTGATGGCCCGCACGTGCACCGCCGCCCCGCGCAGCACCTGCGCACATACACACACACACACACACGGCTGCAGCACATGGAATCACAGACAAGTGAACAAGATGTTATTTCATGTGAAACGTTGTGGTGCTACGGAATGGCACTGGTCACTATAGCACCTGGGGTCAGCGACAAATGAACAGGATGTTATTTCATTTGAAAAGTTGTGGTACTACGGAATGGCACTGGTCACTATAGCACCTGGGGTCAGCGACAAATGAACAGGATGGCATTTCTTGCGAAAAATATCTGTGTACCTCGAGGAGCTTCGAGTGCGTTTCACCGGGATTGAAGGCCTTCATTGCCGCCTACCTCGAAGTGCTGCGAGTGCGTTTTGCGGGGATTAAAAGCCTTCATTGCCGGCTACCTTGAGGTGCTGTGGGCGCGCTTCACTGAGACTAAAAGCCTTCATTGCTGCCTACCTCGAGGTGCTGCGTGTGCGATTATTGGTACTAAAAGCTTTCATTGCCGCCTACTTCGAGGTGCTGCGGGTGCGCTTCACTGGGATAAAAGACTTCATTGCCACCTACCTCGAGGAGCTTCGAGTGCGCTTCTCTGGGATTAAAAGTCTTAATTGCTGCGTAGCTCGAGTAGCTTCGAATGCGCTTCACTGGGGTTAAAAACCTTTGCCATCTACCTCGAGGTGCAGCGAGTGCGCTTCGCTGGGACTAAAAGGCTTCATTGCCGCCTATCTTGAGGTGCCGCGGGTGCGCTTCACTGCGACTAAAAGCCTTTATTGTCACCTACCTCGAGGAGCTTCGAGTGCGCTTCACTGAGATTAAAAGTCTTTATTGCTGCGCAGCTCAAGGAGCTTCGAGTGCGCTTCATTGGAATTAAAAGCCTTCCTTGCCGCCTACTTCGAGGGGTTGCGGGTGCGCTTCACCGGGATTAAAATGGTTTATTGCTGCGTAGCTCAAGGAGCTTCGAGTGCGCTTCACCGGGATTAAAAGCCTTTATTCCCGCCTACCTCGAGGTGCTGCGGGTGCGCTTCACCGGGACTAATAGCCTTTATTCCCGCCTACCTCAAGATGCTGGGGGTGCGCTTCACAGTGACTAAAAGCCTTTATTCCCGCCTACCTCGAGGTGCTGCGGGTGCGTGGCGGGCGGGAAGGCGGCGCGCAGGCGGCGCAGCAGCGCGGCGAGTCGCGCGCGCGGGAGGAGCACGCCGAGCGTCTTGAAGATGGCCATGGCGACGATAAGCATGACGCAGGCGTTGACGGTGACGCGGTGCAGGTCGCCCGCGGAGCGGCGCAGCGCCTCGGCCTCGGTGGCGAGCGCCAGCGCCAGGTAGGCGGCGCACGCGTACGCCCACGCCGCGCCGCGCGCGCCCGTGCCCTCGCGCAGCACCACCGCCAGCCCTGCGGATTCCGTGGTGTAACGTTACCGGACTAGCACGTTATATACTATAACGTTTGCGTACCGGACTGTTGCACCTACTTTGCACGCCAGCACTGCCGCGGTACATTTACATGTGCGGACGACACGGCGATTTGCGGATTCGGTGGTATAACGTTACCGGACTAGCACGTTATATACTATAACGTTTGCGTACCGGACTGTTGCACCTAAGTTTGCGGGCTCAAACAAGCACGCATTACATGGGGAGATTGCCGGGAGGGCAAACTACGTTTTGGCGGAATCCAGATACCAGCCTGTCGGTGTACTTGTGCGTCGGTGCTGGGGGAAGATAAAAGTGAGAGCTTGGGAAAGGAAGGAAAGAGAGGAAGGAGGAGATGAAGCCGTGGATCTTTAAGGAAGAGAAAACCCTTTGTACGCCTTCTTTCGGAGGAGGAAGTAAAGCCTGCTGTCCCATGTAGTAGATTTACTGCATGTTAAGAATCCTCAAGCCTAAAAGTAGTCTCAGCTAAATTCAAATCGCCTGCCACAGTACTTCTTCCAGCTAGAATCAAATCGCCTAAACACAATACTTCTGCCAGCCCGGTGGCCGAGATCGCTAAAGCAGTAGTATCATATGATCTCGGGCCGAAGGGTCGCAGGTTCGAGTCTCGTCTCGGCCATGGTTGTATTAGTGTTCGTCCTTTCACTCCTGTTCATCAACATTTCGTTTCATCTTCACAGTTACAAAAACGTTCACTCCAATAGTGGTCGCTAATGACCTACATGTTGATGCGATATTAAATAAGAAAATAAACAATACTTCTTTCCCCGCTAGATGGTGAAAGGAGCGTAGCAAAATTTGCAAGGCCCGAGTCTTGCCACGTAAAATAAGGCAGTAACTAACTGACAATATTTACCACTCATAGTGTTTTTCTTCAAGGTAGAGTCAATCTCCGAGATTACCTAAATCTCTTGATGTTTTGGTTCAATGATTGGCAAATAAAAATAAATCATCAAAAATCTTCAGCCAAACTTTTCTCCTTAACACGGATTCTTCCTACTTATCCCTTAATACTTAATAATCATCCAGTTAAATGGCTTCCAAATGACCGGCCTGTTAAATATCTTAAACTTCCAATAGATACTAAATTAACGTGGAAAAAGACATAACATCAATAGCTAATAACACATATAAAAAATTGAAATTGAATCCATTCATTAATAGGAAATCAAAATTATCAATAGACTTAGCATTAAGAATATTTAAATATATTATACGACCTTCACTGACCTACACCTGCCCAATTTGGAGAGGTTACGCTAAAAGCAAGCTTCAAAAACTGAAATTACTGCAAAATAAATTTTTAAGAAGTGTTTTAAAAGCTCCATGGTGTATTAGAAATGATCAAGTTTTAAAATAATTCTCTATAGAACCTCTAAAAACTTGGATTCTAAAACTCTTCCTATTTATACTCTTCTCTTTCATCTTGCCCAGCCACTCCTTTGTACACTCTAGGCAAATCAGTCAATCTTTTTCCACGAATCAAATTAAGATATACTAAAGATCTACTACATCCTCCTTAATTAGCTCTTAAAACAGGTTCAAACATGCCTAAATTCAATATGTATTTTTTACTCCAAATTTTGTAAGTATTTTTCTGAAGGACCCTTCCTGAGTATCCTTAGTAGTTAGTTTCCAATATTATTTTTTTCAAACATTGTACATGGATGAGAAGTGTAGTTCAATAATGATTATGTATGCTACGTAACATAAAAACCCTTTAAAGACATAATATTGACGAGCAGGGATAATAAAAACTATTTTAAAAAAGCCCTGCCGCGTGGGGGACGCTTTTGTCACGCGACGTAGCGGTGGTCTTCCCTGGCTGGATGGAAAGACCCGCCGCCGACCTTTCTCGTCGGTTTGCGGAGATTATCCCAACCAGGTATCTCCCACCGTCTGCCACCACCTCTCGCTTCCCAGCCGGTACAAGCCCAAAACTCCCGACCGGTTTCACGGTGTGTGTGTGTGTGTGTGTGTGTGTGTGTGTGTGTGTGTGTGATAGTGTAGCGCATGTAACTGTGCGTGTCGATAAGATGAGGATAGGTTAAGGAAAAGGAAAGGACCTTCCGGTTTCACGGTGGAACACCTGGTTCACGGTGTGTGTGCTAGTGTACCGCATGTAACAGTGTGTGTCAATCAGGTGATGATAGGTCAAGGAAAAGGAAAGGAACGTCCGGTTTAACGGTGGAACACGTGGTTCACGGTGTGTGTGATAGTGTAGCGCATGTAACTGTGTGTGTCAATCAGGTGAGGATAGGTTAAGGAAAAGGTGAGGAACGTCCAGTTTAACGGTGGAACGCCTGGTTCTCGGTGTGTGTGATAGTGTAGCGCATGTAACTGTGTGTGTTAAAACAGTGAGGATAGGTTAAGGAAAAGGAAAGGACCTTCCGGTTTCACGGTGGAACACCTGGTTCACGGTGTGTGTGCTAGTGTACCGCATGTAACAGTGTGTGTCAATAAGGTGAGGATAGGTCAAGAAAAAGGAAAGGACCTTCCGGTTTCACGTTCAAACCCCGGGTTCACGTTGTGTGTGATAGTGTAGCGCATGTAACTGTGTGTGTCAATAAGATGAGGATATGTCAAGGAAAAAGAAAGGAACTTCCGGTTTCACGGTGGAACACCGGGTTCACGGCGTGTGTCAATAAGGTGAGGATAGGTCAAGGAAAAGGAAAGGAACTTTGTGCGCTGTCCATTGCACGTTTGTTTTTCGCACTTCTCCGGCATTCGCGTTGTGTTTGGAGAAACCACCGAAAACTCCCAATCAGAGCAGTTTGTTGCCAGAATTCTTTTTCTCTTGACAGCAGCTAAAATTCCTGCCACCGTCGAGTCTCGTATCATAAAACCTTCCGATCAGATGAATTACAAAGACATAGGTTGCTGTCCTGTGCCACCCCCACCGGTCTAGAAATGAAAGAGGGAAATGAATATGTTAAGCAATCATTTTCGGTTTTTAAACAAGAGTTTATCTGTCAGAAAATGTTATCCCTTCGGAAAAAACAAAGGAGCGAGAGAGGTACGTTTGTTGTTGGTCCAAATTGAAATAAACTAGTAGTGCCTCACCAGCATAATCTTTCTCGGTTTATATCTATTTCTTACAATTTCCAAAATATTCTGTGAGGTAGCCAAAGTTTCGTTCTGTGCATTTTTACGCGTCTAATTCTCTATCTAAAAAAGATGTTTATCCTTTAAGGAAAAAAATTGAAACAGTTCTTGAGAAAATAATTCTTTACTTTACTACAGGAGTTTCTTCCATTTTATTGTCAGCAGTCCGGTGTTTTACATGAGAATAGAACTCTGAGCCAGAGTGTTTGAACCACATGTGTAATTTGAATCAAATATACAATTTAGTATCAAGTAGTTTATTGTCAAGTTTATTGATATATTTTAATATTTTACTTTTATGTAACACGAGATATGCTGTATAGGAATATCTACCACATTCAGGTCCTCTTTGTTTTAAAATTGTGATTATTTATTTACGTATAGATATTTCATTTGGTCTGTCCACTATTGTTTGTGACTAACGGGATTAAAATATCCCGAAACTTCTTATGGAAATTAGTTTATTTCTTCTCATTAGTTGCCAATGTGACCCTGCCTGTGTTCTCATTTTGTCAGTGATAGTTTAAAAATTATTTCTCCCTGGCTAGTTCAATCCCGTGTATTCAACTGAGTGTCATCGTCCATTCCTTTTATCGTATGCCCGTTCGTATTATCATTATGCTAAGGGTTTTGCGAGATCTCACACTGTTACTCCCCCAAGCGAAAGACCAGTAGAAGACACCAACCACATTGTTTTCTACATTCTTAAGAGACTATTTTGGGGTCTTGATTTCTAATCTGTGTGTGACATATGTAGATTGTTGTGTTGACTCTGTGAAAATATGATTTCGCTTTGTCTGGATCCTTGATTCTCTACAAGTCTTCTTCCACCCATCAGCCTCATCTGGGCGAAGCTTTTTGTTCCAAATTTGGATCATGGTACAGGCGTTTTGTTAATGTGTAGCCACCTGCACCGTTTTGGATTATTTTCTAGTGTAGTAGATCAGACTTTTTCTAATTCACTCTTCGACACACTAACTCCATAACACACTATTTAATGTTCGTAATCAGCAATATTAATGTTCTTATTACAGCATTCCAATTTATTTTGTAATTCTATGTGCATTACGGTTTGCAAGCCCAACCAATGATGCCTGTTAACATGGAAATGGAATTTTCAGTTAAAAAACTTAGAATTTATCAAATAATTCCTTATTTTATAAATAATCGTCGACCGAGAGAAACAAACATAATAATACAATTCTAATTGGAATCAAGTAATGAAATTAATCGAAGAAATGAAAAAAACAAAACTTTTATTTGTCCATCAGTGCTTTCATTGCATATGGCTGTTACCATTAGCGCAATCATATCAGTAAGATGGCACAGCATTGCTCCGTAGTCCATGTACCTCCAACAGCCGCATAATATTTCATGAATATCGTTAACAACTTTACTTTTCGTTAAATAAATCCTTTTGATTACCCTAATTTGCTAAAATCATTATAACTCGTGCATTTTCTCCCACTCACTATCGGCTTCCCTTAACAAACGATTTATGCCATTTAACCAAAGATGACATAATATTGCGAATTTCCCATAAGTGCAGCCAATAAGATTTTATCAAGTACAACTCCAGACAGTTCTGAGTGTGTTTGTGTGTGTGTGTGTGTGTGTGTGTGTGTGTGACAGAGAGAGAGAGAGAGAGAGAGAGAGAGGAGGGGATGGGAGAGAGAAAGTGAAGGGGTAGAGAAAGAGGAGGGAGAGAGGAAAGAAGAGAAATGAGCAATCTGAATATTGAATGTAAAGATTAAAATAATGTTGAGTGCTCCAAATATCGCAATTTCCCTCAAACGATTCACCTCCATCGCATCCAGCAGTCTTCAAATTGGGCTGCTTTAATTAGGCTTCTCAAGCAAATATTTCTATGCCTTTGAACACATTGACTTCATCGTATCATTTATTTTGCTGTTAACGTCTTTCAGGCCTACATGACTATTATGTATAACTTGAAAATGTATTTCTGAGTGTAAGGTGGTTCTTCCTAGTCTTTCAGAATAAGTATGTTTTACAATTGTGTTAATACATACGTACATGTATACGAAATTCGTATAAGTGTAAGCAAGGGTACGAGGAAGAGCCTAACAAGGGGAATGTAATTAAGATTAAACAAAATAGTATGATAAAGAGAATTACAGTTTTCTAGTCTACATCTTTATTTATGTTTTTATGATTCTAGGTATTTCCTGTTACGGTGCCAGTTTTGAGTTTATTTCTCAGAAGTACATAAACCAAATTTCGGTGCGTTGGAAGGAGATCAGTGCCTTTAAGTAAGTTTATATCAATTTAAAAGTAGTACTTGAAAAACCTTTTTCTAACAATTCTGTAAATACTTTACTAAAATGTATATGTATATATGAATTAAACGTGTAATTCGGATTTGTGGAATTATAAATCAATTACATCATATGCAGCGCAAGTCTGACCGATGATGTCCTTCTTACTTTCTTGTAATTTGAATTTAATTTATTCTACCCAACATTGTATATTTTTTAAACTTTCAACCATTATATTTTTTGCTGTTTGCGGCTATTCTTTTCATATATAAATGAACATTTAAAGTCACTGAATATTATTTCCTAATTTTCATTAGTTAACGTGAAGCATTGTTTCTTAAGATGCTTTGATATTTTCAGCTTACTTCTTTACTACTTGAATACTTCTTTTTTTATGAATTATTATGCATACTTCGTGTCTCCATTGCTCAACATGAACACAGAAGTCTATAGGTAATTCTACTTTAGATATAATCGTGGTGACAAGGAGGAACTTGGAATTAATTATATCTTCATCATATTTCATGTGAATGTATATGACTATAATAATATAATTAAGATTTCAAGTATATGTAGAGGCGTAGAAATAAAATGATACTCATGTATCAAGGAATTGTGTATCATCAAGTCAAAAAATTGACCAGGCAACACTTGCCGAGTTGTTGGACCAAATATACTTTTACGATCGTAACCAACCTTTTGTTTTAAATATTATTTGAAAATAAACCGACTACTTACCAACTGGCTTCATTAGAAACTCATTGAAGCGAACGTCTATTAAGTCACTTATTTTATCACCAGATATAGTGAAGAGCTTACGTTTCAACCACGAACTAAGCCCCATTTTCAATCTGGCACACTGTAGCACATACGTTAGCCCGTTACTTCGCTTCAAACCAGAACCGATTTCCGCCACCACAGGAGCTGCTCTCCGTCGATGCAGACTCTCTCCGTCGCCGTCTCGTCGCGAAATGTCGTCCTACGTCTCCGAAAGCGGCGTTTCTCTCCAGCCGACTTCCCGTGGCTTCCCCCTCCCGCACATCCGCAGTTCAAAGATTCCGCTCTGCCGTAAACGACCGACTCGTCGTCGGCGATTATCCTTCTAATTACACGAAAGAGAGCCGCTGTTATTAAATACGACGAGCCGACTTTGCGGGTGAGCGGCTCGTGTCTGCCGACGGAATTAAAAACAGGTGCGTCTCCGCCAATCGGGTCCCCAAAGGCACCGAGTCAAAGCGGAAAATTCAGGAAATTGATAGCTCTGGGGCAAACTCGTCAAACAAAACAGTGGGGAATTAACGGCGTGTGCCTTTGAAGCCGGCTCAGAAACGAGGCTCTTCTGTTTGATTTCGTTGTTCAATAATCGCTGGTAATTGTCTAATGTACCAGCTGTCGTGATGCACCTTGTCACGATATTTGCTGTCAGCGTAAAAAAGCGCGAGAGAATGGTGATTGATTGAAAACTCCATTGATTGTTAATGTTGTTTTTCCCCCTGGTGGACTGATTTGAACCTTTTAAAAGGTCCATGTAAAGGTTTGGTTATTGTACGTACTAGAATTATTGAGTAATAATTACAAATGTATGCAAATTTTAAAAGGTAAAAATTCCTTAACGTGATGTCTGAATGTTATTTCTACAATTATCTGAATGTATTTCTTTGTTTCTTAGATTCGGAAAAATCTGCCTTCAATTCGTGTTCAAGTGTAAGTCACCCGTATTCGTTGTTTTCTAAAAATCAGTTTGCGTCGTTTTCATCATCATCATAAACGTCATCATCATCAACATCGCAGTAGTCATTTTCGTACACTTCATGGTACTCATCGGTGTCAGTAACTGCAAACAATAAGTATTCCTCTTATAATCACGCAAGTTCGAGAAAATGTAGATTGTGGAGGTCTTTCGTACATAAAAAGAGGAGCTTGCTTACAAAACAAAATTGTGTTAAATAAATGGAATTCGTTTTGGAGTTGCTTCATATTTTTAGAGATTTTTATTAACCCTTTTTTCCTACAAAAACATTTGAAAAATTTACACAGTTTGGAAACGTACTTGGGAGGAGTCTTGTTCATTGACGAAACTGCATTACCGTTGTTCAGAATATTACTGAATATAATTTATAAATCTTTTGGCACACTTACATTATTCATAACATTAGAACGAGTACACTTTAATACATTAACGATTTGAACATCTTAATACATTAATTAGTTGAATGAAACGTCGAAAAGGTCTTAAAATTTGTTCGTGTGTTAAAAATCAGTTTTTCTCTTTCTTTCATCCAGGAGCGCAGTTCGTAAAGAATAAACTACTCGTGTTATAAATTAAAATTAAATAATACAGAAATACAAAAACTTGTGATCAGGTCTTCTTGTCGAATATTCTTTTCGACTTCCGCCACTACGCATCTCAGATTACGGTGTTGAATAACTTTTTTTTATTTTTTTTATTTAATAGGTAATTATTACAGGCAAAGTAAAAATCTTGATGCAATGTGGCTAGGCCGAAGGCCTTTAAGCCATTACAATACCTACATTCTACAGCGTTCTAACCTTTCGAATTCTGGTATTCACCCCAAATGGTCTCTCCTTCCCATCAAAGCCGCGGAAAAGAGACCATAAGGTACGGCTGAGGAAAAAACCCCTGAAGGGGGAAAAACCTGCCGTCAGAAGCCGAGTACATGCTAATCTATCCGGTTTTTAATCCATTTATTTATTTGGCGCGGGCGTCAGGCATTCTCCTTCCAGTGTTTGGCCTCCTCCGCACCTGAAAACAAACAGCACCACAGAAAATCGTCCGCACCAACGCCTCTGCCCTAACATTTCCGATTCCTACTTCCCTTCGCCTCCTAATGTGTTTTATTTTAACCGTTTGCTTTTATTTTATTTTAATATAATTTAATTTTAATTTATTTAACTTATTTTAATTAATTTAAATTAAATTTATTTAACTTATTTTAATTAATTTAATTTTAATTTATTTAACTTATTTTAATTAATTTAATTTTAATTTATTTAACTTATTTTAATTATTATAAGTTAATTTATTTATTTTTATTGACTTATTTATCTACTTATACTTAGCAATTGACTAAAACTTATAACTTCTTTTTTTTTTTTTACTGTTTACTAACCTAACATAACTTACTGACTAACCTAATTATTGTTAGTTTATTGATTTATTATTTATTTCTCTCCAGTCTAGGCTCTGCTCGTACTAACCAGTGCTGTTTTCCCACTCCCTAATTTCAGTTTCTCTAATGGTCCGAACCTTTCCTAGAAATGTTCCTAATTCTTTCATGAAGTTAGATCTTTTATCACCTAGAATGTTTTGGGCGAGCGTTACGTTCCTATGTTGGAAGTAGTAATTTCCCATTCTCATCCATTTTCCTCTCCAAATTTCGGTCGCATTGCAAATTAAAAGGATGTGGATCCAGTCTTCCCTATCACCGCAAAGCACACAGATGCCATTACCATTAGAGTCCTTTAATCTACGTTGCATCCACCCCCCGACCCTGAACCAAGCGTATCCCCCTCTTGCGTCCTTTCGCAGTGTGTTTACGTAACGTTCGCAACCCCATAACGGACTCGCGTGAATTTGCGCAACTAGCGAACGTTTTTCGGCCGTTGCTGCCAGGATCTCTTGCCTTTTAATGTCCGCAAGTCTACCCGAAATTAGCCGTTCTATCTCACGTGTTCCCCTATCTCCCACCATCTCCGGAGAAACGTCTCCCAGACCTGCACGTTCCAGTAGCAGTTTAATTTTATACGACCAGTGGCATTGGTTGCTTCCCTGTAACTGCACTCGAAAACATCTATGTATAAGTGTGTCAGACTGTTCACCTGCTAATTTAATCCAAAGTTTAATGGGTTTCATTTTAAAATCTTTCCAAATTCCTACACTACCGACCTCTCTTAGAACTCCGGCATTTGCTGCGAATCTTGAGACTCCGAGAATTAATTTGAAATAATCTGTTTCGACGCTTTCTAGTCGATCTATCCTATCCACTCCCCAAATTTCTGCACCATAATTCATTGCTGGGAGAACTAGCGATTTAAACATTGTATCGCACACCTTTAAAGACAATTCCGGAACCCTGCGCACTGCGCCAACGATTTCTTTGAGCGCAATTCTTCCTTTACTGTGCGCCGCCACTATGTGATTATTCCATCCCCCATTCATGGAAAATTTTGCCCCAAGATATGTAAATGTTTTAACCCGGTCGATCTCGTCCTGAGCGTAAAACCATTTCTCTTTGCTACCCCAGATAAATCCATTCTTGAAGACAACTACTTTAGTTTTTTGAATATTTACTTTCAATCCCCATGTTTCACTATACGTTTCTAAGAGATTTAAACTTTTCTGTAAGCCGTCAATAGTCTCCGAACATAAAACTAAATCATCAGCATATAGTAGTCCGGGAATGTTCAGGCCCTCAATTTCCGGTGCAGATGTATCCGCTTCCTGTAACCACGTCAATAAATCGTTTATAAACAAGATAAACAATAGCGGTGAGAGAGGACAGCCCTGTCTTACTCCTACTGTCGATTTTATTTTTCGCGTTGTACTTCCATCACCGCACCTGACACAGAAATTTACGTCTTCGTACATGCTCTGCAGCACTTTTAAAACTTTACGTGAGACGCCTAGCCCATTAAGTTTTTGCCATAAAGCTTTCCTATTGATAGAGTCAAACGCCTTTTCGAAATCTACAAAACTGCAATATAAGTGGCCCCGTTTACGCGCAAGCGCCTGTTTTACTAAGGTATCTAACACAAAGATATTGTCGGTAGTCGCGAAGCCTCTCCTAAAGCCTGCTTGCAATTCTGATATTTTACCGTGCTTTTCCGCCCATTCACTCAGTCGCCCGTTGAGTATTTTACAAAATAGTTTGCTCAGCGCTGGTAAAAGACTAATTCCGCGATAATTATGTGGGCAATTTGTATCACCTTTATTCTTAAAGACCGGTTGGAGGATCGCTGTACTCCACGTTTCTGGATACGATCCGGAATCAACTATTGCATTAAATAAATCCAGAATACTCTCTGGGTCTATGTGCCACAATTCCGAAATAAATTTTGTCGGAATGCCGTCCGCGCCACCTGCCTTCTTATTATTCATGGCTAGCATAGCCCTGTTTACTTCATTCCAGGTTATAGGTTCGTCTAATTCAGGGACACCCCGGTCCGTGATAATATCTATCCCTGTTTCAATATTCGCTATTGTGAGCGCCCGTGAAAAGTACTGCTCCCACGCGTCTGATGAGATTGTATTACTTACATTTCTTTTATTACGCAGAGATCTTATAACGTCCCAAATTGATTTATTATGATCGTTTCTTAAAATTGCCTCTATTCTTGCTGTCTCACCCTCCTGCCAAGATTTCTTCGATTTCTTAATTGTGGCCTCGTATTGCCTACGTAGTAACAAGTAACTATTTCTCGCTTCCGCAGTTCCACTGTTTCTGAACATCCTTAAGGCTACTATTGCTTTACGCCTGCTCTCCCGACACTCCTCGCTAAACCACCCTTGGGTCAGTACCCTTCCTCCTCTCCCCCACATTCGCATGCCCTTCCCTGCGCGGTAGAGCCGCCTTTCTAAATTCTTTGTTTGCCTGTCCGGTGACCGCTCCTCACGTGACCACCCTGCAGAGTTAAGAATAGACTCTGCAAATTCCTGTCGCTTTTCCTCTTTCCATACAAACCGTCGTCTGGCTATTGTGACGTTCGTTGCTCCCGCCCGCACCACTGCCGGTGGCCGTTCAGTAGTATTTACTGCTAAATGGACACACACAGGCAAGTGGTCGGATTCTGCCCGTAGTTCGATTCCAAAATCTAATAAATTGTTTATTCTTTCATGCGACAACAGAGCATAATCTATTACACTACCTCCATTCCCACTAATAAAAGTTAGTTCCCCTTCAGTATCCTGTCCATAGTGGCCATTTAAGATTTCGAGATTAAATCTCTCGCATAATTCTAATAATTCCTGACCATCATTATTGATGACTAAGTCTTTGCTTTTTCTAGAATTAGCTCTCGCTTCTTGCCGATCGAATTCCGAAAATACTTCCTGCTCATGGCCAATTCGAGCATTCATGTCACCTAAGACTAGTAAATCAGTATTCGGATATCTTTGCTTCAACGAGTCTAAGAAATTATTGATTTCGCCAAAAGCTTCTGGTGAATAATAACGCGAGCCCTGTGGGTGACGGTATATAAATACCATTGCGATGTCAGTATTTTGCATTACTAGTCTAATACAAAGAAAATTATCTGAGTTTGTAGCAATTTCATAAATATATTGCATTAACCTATCCCGACATAAGCACGCAACCCCCCCCCCGGGTACCTACCCCTTTCCCCTCTACGTTTTTTAGTTTTGCATAAGGCTGTAAAACCAGACACATTTAACGTTTCACCCTCCTTCCACCAAGTTTCGACGAGACCGATTATATCAAATGTATTTATGTACCCATGGAAGTCTTGATTTCCGAGCTTAGAGCCTAGACCTTTGATGTTCCAACATCCTATTCTTAAAGCCTATTCATGCCTATTTGGCGACCTGCTGGTCCCGACTCACCGCGAGCTTCCTGCTGCTGCATGTTTGCTGCAGCCATCGCCCTCGTAAGAGGTCCTCGCTCCAGGCTGTCTGCCGCGAAGCGCCCGGGACTCGCCGAGTGCCGTGAGCTCCGGCGGGAACGCGAACGCGAGCGCGACCGCCGACGCGAACGCGAACGAGACCGCCTCCGCCGCGATGCCGCGGGGTCAGAGGTCGTCCGCACCGCCCCAGCACGAGGCGCAGCCGCAGGCGCGGCCGCGGCCACGGCCGAAGGCGCGGGCGGGGGCGGCCGCGAAGAGGCGCCCGATTGCCCGGAGGGGGTGTCCGCCCTCCTGGGGTTCTGCCCCCTCGCTGAGTTCACGGGACCCCGCCGCCCCGCCCCCTCCCACGCCCGCGGACGGGCCGCCAGCTCAGCCAAAACGTAACTGCGCCCTGCCACGACAAGCTTGTCGAAACGAATCGACGCCTGCCTTCCGCTCGCTTTCGCCTCCTGCAAATGCGGAATTAACGCCTTACGCGTTTGCCGCACTGCCCAGCTGAAGTCCTCACGGACGCGCACCCTGCCATTCCGGGAGAGATACTCCCGGGCTGCTCGCAGCAGCTCCTCCCGCTTCCTGAATGAAGCCAGCTTGGCCACAATCATACGCGGCTGTCCTTCGCGCCGCCGCCCGGTCCGGTGCGCGCGCTCGATATCCTGGAGCTCCAACCTGACCCCCAGCTGCTCCGCTAGATCCAGGATACATCTTTCCGAGTCCGCCCAAGACTCGTTCTGCTGCTCTGGGATGCCAGTAACAATGATATTGTTACGCCGCGACTGGTTCTCAAGGTAATCCACCTTGCGAGCCAGCCGCTCGTTGGCTGTCTGCAGCGACTGCACTGAAGTCTCTGCCGACGTAACCCTAGCCTGCAACACATCGATTCTATCAATAAGTTCCTTATGGTTCCTATTGATCGTTTCGATGATATCGACGTTAGTAGGGGGGCCGGGATTCAGCTCCACCCCTCCGATCGCCAATAACATCGCCATCACCGCCGCGCCCAGCACGCTCGCAAGGAGCCCCAGCCCCTGCGCTGTCCCCCGGGCACCGCCACAGCGCGGCAGGTAGCCTCTCACCCAGCGGCCGATAGCCGCACGCCACTGCTCGGTTGACACCATCCTGCAGCAGGTAGAGCGCTTAGTAAAACACGTCCGCTCGGCTCTGCGTCTGGCGAGAGACTGTCAATGAATAACTGAATAACTTAATACGAACACTCCCAGAAGAGTTGAGAAGTACATTCTTTCAGAGAAATTTCTGGCGGCTTATTTACGAAAACTTGTAAATTAGCAAACTCTTATTATACAACATAATTTCATTATAATATTTTATATGGTAATATAATACATAATTTTAATATACCGGGTGTCCCACCAACTATGGGCCACCCCCAAAACTTCTCAACCATTCATCGTATCGACATGCAGTTTTCTCTCAACAATGCGGAATCATGGGGTTAGTAATATGCCTTAGGGATATTGTTTGAAATACTTTAGTTTTCGATAAATTTAATCATCTTTGAATTTTTACATGGAACTATATATATTTTCTCATCAGAAATGAATAAATCATAAAAAGATGAATTCAATGCTGTATCATATGTTAGTATTTTGATAGAAATTTTAGTATAAAAGTAGGCTCTCCGTCATGTTATTTTAAATTAAACGGAAATTATTTCTTTCAGTAACCCTTGCAACTGCCGCCTTTGGGAAAGGTGGCATTCGCTTCGTGGAGCCTCCGTTCGTAACAGGTTCGGTGCCGCGAAGACTACCTTCTCCAAAGGCGACAGTTGCAAGGGGAAATATTGTCCGTTTAATTTAAAATCTTAGGTCAGAAAGTCTATTTTTGTACTGAAATCTCTTTCAAAATACTAACATATGATACATCATTAGATTCCTCTTTTAATGATCTATGAATTGCTGGTGAGAAAAATATATCATTCTATTTAAACTTACTATGATTAAATTACTCAAAAACTAAAAATATTACGAACAAAATCAATACAGAATGTTACATGCCCCATGATTCTCTATTGTTGAGCGAAATCTACATTTCAATATCGCAAACTGTTTAGAAATTATGGAGTTGGCCCATAGTTGGTTGGACATCATGTAGAATTTTGTGATTTATATATATATATATATATATATATATATATATATATATATATATATATATATTGTTTTAAAAAATAATATATTGTAACGTACCCTCCTACTCGTTCCACAACCAGAGTTTGGGCACCAGGTTAAACCTGCAAGAAGCTGTGAACACTGTCCATCAACTTACCTGCTTAGCCGATCCCCAGCAGCAACGGAAGATCTTTTGATGAGATCGTTCCCGGTAGAGTTAAGATAATTCTCCAGAGTGGAGCACCACTAGGTTAAATTGAAAAGGATTACGTTTATAATCAGATGTGCTTTTTGGTTATTGATTAATAAAATGCAATTGTTTGAACAACGTCGTTCCAGATAGGATCCCACTTTATTTATTACTAGGTGATTAATTACTGTGACACACATTTCAGCCTCAAGATCTTACTACATGAATCACACACACACACACACACATAAAGAAATGAATAATTGAAACTTATCATGCATTAAAGAATTTTTCTTCTCTTGCAGTAATGATACAGTTCTCTTCACTAGTCTCTAGTTGTCCAATCTTCACTTTACAAATTATCTTTCATCACTCACACTTTTTCGCTAAAATGAAATTATTTTATTTACGTCGAAGTCTCTTGAATCAGCTGTCGTCAGGGTGCGGAGAACGTTCTGGCGACAAAGGTCGGCCACAGATGGCTCTTGTGTTCCATTCAGGAATTCGGGGTTTGGGGAAAATGACTTACGTCTGACTGACGTCTGGCTGAAGGACTATCACCTCCGGTAGGTGGTGACAGAACTTGCTTGATAATTTGGAGATTTTTTTACGCCGACGTCATGTCGGTAATTGAATATTAATTCGCCACTTTGATCCGGTAAGATTTGTTGACTTTCGTAGGTTGTTCCAAGTGGTGGTGCTCCGCTTTCAGGAAGTTCTAAGCGGTGGTGCTCCATACGAATGGTAGGATTCTGTTTGAAGCACTCAGCGATGAACAAATTGACCATATCCTAACAATCAAGCTAATTGTGACCTTCAGGTGGTAGCGCTCATTACTCATCCGACCCCGAATATCTTCTAAACGACGAGAACTTAGCTTTGGCGAGTGACAAAGATCATTATTCTTTCTTCAAGAGTGAGGGCGTCACCGAGGTGTACAGAATCAAAAGGAAGGAGCAGGGGAAAGTGATTCCTATTTTGACCCTGATCCTCACGTTTGGTCGTCCGTCCCTCCCTAGAAGTATCAGTTGTAGATTTTACATCCATATGCGATAGCAGGTTGCAAACCCTTTGCATTGTTTCAAGTGTCAAGTAGTTGGGCATACCCAACAAAAGTGTATGTTGGAAAACCCAGTGTGTAGAAAGTGCGGTACATCAATGCACGACCCACAACCCTGCGCTACACCACCGCACTGTGTCAATTGTGAAGGTGACCATCCTACCAACTCCAACCAGTCCCCTATTTTTCTCAGGGAGAGAGAGATTCAGATCATCAGAGTCACCGAAAATGTTTCTTTACCTGAAGTCAAACATGGTACATAGGC